>JANSVA010029064.1:0-14400 GCA_025504915.1 Erythroxylum reticulatum | reverse complement strand
TAATTTTCTTATTATTATTTTTATTATCATTATTATTCATAATTAATTTTCTTATTATTATTGTGATTATTAAATTCTTTATTATTAATAATTTTCTTCCTCTTTTTCTTCTATCATCATCATCATCATCATCATCATTATTATTATTATTATTATTATTATTATTATTATTATTACACGAAATCAATTTCTTATTGTTATTGTTATTATTATTATTTGTTAAGTTTTTTACTAATACAAATCATTCGTTTTAAAATAATCAATGAATTACATATTTCCGATCATATTATACTGCAGGGGTATTTTAGTCATTGACATTGTTTTTATGTTCTGTCAACTACAACCAAACATATTTCTGTACTCAAGACGGAGACAATTTTATCTGTTTTGTCCTTCATAACCAAACACCTCATTGTTTTCAATTTTTATTATATTCTGTCTACAAATTTTTGTCTTGTTCCATCTCTGCATACTAAAAATAGTAACCAAACGCAGCGTAATAGTCTCATGCACAGAGTCTTTTTGTTGAATTCCAAAAATCCCAAGTCCCCAATTCATTCAGAGACGGTTAAGTCCATCTTTCTTTTTAATAAGAGGGGAGATAAAAACGATTACAGAACGAGTCTGGGGAATCAAATTCCCGACATATCTTCTAAAAGGATAACATGGCACCCGATGGGTGGAAGGGCAAAAAAAGTAGTTCCTACTACAAAATGTTCAGCATATGTCGCTAGTTAATCTGCACAGTGATTTCTCTCATGATAGATATGACAATGAACCACCGTCCAATTACGCTTAAAAAGTTCATCGATATCCTGAACTATGGGATTATGGGTCTAGGAGCGGCTAGACGAGGAAGAGATGAGGTGGATGGCCACTGCCGAGTCTGTTTCTAGCTCGATCCTGCGATAACCTAGTTGCCACACAATCGTGAGTCCTGTATAAATTCCCCAGAATTCCACCGACACCGAGGAGCAACAACCGAGATTTTGGCTAAAACCACCTATTCGAAGAGCAGCAGCCTGTATAAGTCCATCTTTTAATGTGATAACATCTATTCGATGCAACGAAGTACACATATTCCAAAATAGACATGTAAGACAAGAACCTACGCAATCTCTGACTTGAATATTATTAAGGGATCATCTTTATCAAAAATTTTAATCGATTCAATAACCCACAGAAACAATATGACTTACGTTGATAGATTACAACGGAAGCAATAACATAATTTTTTATAATCGTAAAGTAGCATTAATCGTTACCATAAATCTTAGGATTAACTCTAATGTAAATCAAAGCATCATAATCTGCTTTAATACTACATGTAAATTTTAATTTTTAACATGCTAATTAATACTTCAAGCATAGAATGATTATCTACGACATAATTGATTCAACACCTTCAAATCCTAAAATTCATGCTATAAATAAAAGAATACCATCTTTAATCCATGCTCAATATGTACAATTTCTTCTCCATCACAAATACTTCTTTATGCAAAAGCTATATCCACTCCCACCTTCTTTCTTTTGTTCGTTCTTTTTAATTGTGCAAGAATGTATGTTTCTTTTATATTTGTTAAGTTTATATTTGTTAAGTTACCTAAAACTCCAATAATTCTAATTTCCTTTACAAGCCTAATAATCATTACTTTTAACTCACTTCATATGAGAATTAAATAAAATAATAAGGGTCACACTTTATGATTATTAAATTATTCTAACATATCCAACAAAGATTTCTTTAAAAAAATTTCAAATATTCCTATGTTATTTGATTAAATTAACTTTTATATCAAATGATATGGCCAAAATCACGATCTTTGACCTGATTACATATTCTTATATTATGCTGCAGAAGAAAAAGGTCATATTCTCATATTGTGCTCCAAGAGAAGAAGATAGACAGGTCTTTGAGAATTGGTGACTTATACTTATTTGCTCCGAAGTCTTATAATCTTCCGTTCCATCTAAAATTCACGATGTCAAGCATGAAGAATCAATAAGATAATTAGTTTATAAATCTGGAAAAAGGCAATATTATATTATACTCAGAATACATGTGAGAAATGAAGCTAGGCTTGGCAACGAACAAATGATGTCGCTCTTGAAATTTTTTCGAAAAAATAAAAGTAGAGATCAAGCCGATCCTGAGCCAAAATCTCTTAATGAAGCATAAAAACATATTCATTGATGGTAGAGAGAGAAAATTACAAAACAAAATTTCAAGTTAAACATATTTTCCTAGATTAGCAGTTAAGCATTAAGAAAATTCATCTTTTAACAAAACCTTTCTGCGATCAAATTTTCCTAAACTTCATATAATACGTTAGTAATGTAAACATTTGTTAAGGATGACTTAAATTAAAAAACGGATATTTATATCTTTATATGTGATGTTTATTATTTTTAAACATTTGAAATGTTAAACTCAAATTCAGTGATCTTTATTTTACTGTTTAACAAATGAGGCTTGATATTATATTTGAAATTTTTATTATTATAGGTTATAGATGCTACATCATTACAAATTATAGTAAATAATATGTTGAGTAAGTTACATGAATCTTATATACAAAATTAATCATTCAATCAAAAAGGAGGATTTAGAAATTAATAACTTTGAACGATTATACAAATTTAGCCATCATAATTAATTCAAAATCTACAATATGTAATTACATATTATGTATTTTCTATCATAAAAGAGTATACAAATTAATAAGATACATCTTATTGCTTATATCACATAATATCATTCATATAAAAATTTATTGGTTAATTTACACTAATGATGTCTTTTAGTTTCATACTCGAGGCTTTCAAATTAAGATAATAAAAGACAATCCAAAAAAGAGAAATCTAGAAAAGGATAAGCAAACATTATAAATTGTTTCTAACTGAAGAAGTGTTGGAAATTCACAAATGAAGTCATCCCACATTAAAAAGAGACATAAGAATAAAGTGAGTTATACAAAGATAGGACTCCTAACCCATTACCTTAAGGTTTTGAGTTGAAATATGATGTTCTGATTGTATATGGACTCACTTGGATCTAGTCCAATTTCTCCCCAGGCCCCCTCAAAATCCTTCATTAATATCAGAGCTAGGTTGGCGAAGAGGCATAGTACAAAGAAATCTTTGTGAGGTGATCATTAATGGAGGTAGCCAAAAGAATATCATTAGTAAACCAGTGGTCAAGAAGTTAAAGTTATTGACCGAGCCTCTCCCTGAACCTTATAGCATCACTTGGATTATAGTCATTGGTGATATCCTTGTCACAAGGCGCCATTCTTTAATGGTAAATACTCATATGAACATTATTGTGGAGTTGTTGATATGAATGTATGTCAAATTTTGTTAGGTAGACCATGGTAATATGATACGGATGCATATCACTTAGGTAGGGACAATATTTATCAATTTGTGAAGAATGGTATGAAGTATAAGTTAATACCCATAGGTGAAAAGAAAGTGTTGAAACCTAGTGGGACAAACAAATCATTGTTAGAATTGAAAAATGAATGAGAAAGTTTTGTGAGTGAGGTGAAAGAAGAAAGGAAGGTATAATTATTAATAATGAAAGGGGATGAAGAGAGTGAAAAGAGAAAATATAATATTTCTTTAAAATTGCAACCAATTTTAGAAGAATTTAGGGATGTAATACCTGATGAGCTTCCCGATGGATTACCTCCAATGAGAGAAACCAAACACCATATTGATTTGGTTCCTGGGGCCATTTTTCCTAACTTACCTCAATACGATATGAGTGTAAAGGAGAATGAGATCTTGGGGGAGAAAGGATAAGAGTTGATTAGGAAAGGACATATTAGAGAAAATATAAGCCCATGTGTGGTTCTACATTACTTACACTTAAGAAAGAAGATAGTCGGAGGATGTTTGTGGATAGTCGAGCCATTAACAAGATTACTATTAGATATAAATTTTCTATCCTAAGGTTAGGTGATATGTTGGATCAATTAAATGGAGCAACGATCTTTTCTAAGATTGATCTCTTAAATGGTTTTCTATCCCAAGGTTAGGTGATATGTTGGATCAATTAAGTGGAGCAGCGATCTTTTCTAAGATTGATCTCTTAAATGGTTACTATCAAATTTGGATAAGGCTTAGGGATGAGTGAAAAACTCAGTTAAGACTAGAGATAGTTTATATGAATAATGCTTTTAGTTTAACTAATTCTGTTTGCACTTCTATGAGTTTAATTAATCAAGCGCTTTAACCTTTCTTGGGTAATTTTGTAGTTGCGTACTTTGATGATGTCTATAACAAGTTAATAAAAAAGCACTTAGATCATTTGCATAGTGTATTTAGTGTCTCAATGGAAAACAAATTGTATGCTAACTTGAAGAAGTTCACTTTTATGTCTCAAAATTTGTTGTTCCTTGGTTTCATTATAGGAAAAGATGGAGTGAGAGTGCATGAAGAGAAGGTGAGAGCTATTAAAGAGTGGCCTATACCTAACACTATCGAAGATGTGAGTAGTTTTCACGGATTAGCGACTTTTAATAGGTGATTCAACCACAATTTTAATAGCATTGTGGCTTATATTATCAAGTGTCTCAAAAAGGGAAAGCTTAAATGGAAAGAAGAACAATGGCAAAGTTCTGCAATCATTAAGGAAAAATTATATACTGCACGTGTTCTAGCTTTATCCTATATTGATAAGTTGTTTGAAGTAGAATATGATGCTAGTGGAGTCAAGATTAAAGTTTTGCTATCTTAAGAGAAAAAGCTAATAGCCTTCTTAGTGAAAAGTTATTTGATGTTCGAAAAATTTGACTACTTATGATAAAAAAATTTATGTTGTTGTGAGAGCTTTGAAGGCATGAGAACATTATTTAATTAGGAAAGAGTTTATTTTGTACACTAATCATTAAGGTTGCAAGTAGTTGGGAAGTCGAAGTCAATTAAGAAAGAAGATGCATGTTAGATGGTCAACTTTTGTTAATAAGTTCCCTTATAAATTGATGCACAATGCAAGAAAGAATAATATGGTTGTTGATGCATTGAGTAAAAGGGTGGCTGTTGGTCCCGAAATTTTTTTTATTAAAGTTAAACATGATTAAATAAATTATGAGATCTATTAGGTTAATTATTTTTAGAGTTAATTATTGTGTTAAGGTTAGCAGGATTTTATTGCATGGGTTAATGGAATTAAAGTATTAAGGTTATAAGAATGTTCAAGGGTATTTTTAGTAAGACACTTAAGGTTAAAAAACATAAACCTATAAGGGAAAATGGGCATTTTACATTCATTAAGGGTAGGATTGGAAGATGAAAAGGTTGTCTTGCATTTAAATGAAGAAGAAAAATGTGAATTGAGGGAGAGAAGAGAAAAAACAAAAATAGAAGAGAGGAGAAGAGAGTTTTGGTGGAGAGGAGAGAAAAGAAGGAAAGATAGTTAGGGTTTCATCATTTCTTAGTTTTTAAGAGATAGTTTGAAGTTATTCAAGAAGGGAAAAAGGTAGGGGAAGAGGAGAGCTTCCATTTGAGCCAAGGATCTCTTCATTTGGTGAAGAATCAAGGTAAGATCATGTTGAACCTTTTGGATTTTTGGAAGGATTTTAGTTAATGGAGTTTAGAAAATACATGGGTTTAAGTATTCTAGAACCAATTTTAGTGATTGTGCTTTGTGGGATTTTCAATTGAAAACCCTATTGAGTAGGATTTTTGTTAATGTACAAGGGGATCAAAAAAAGCAAGAGGAGCAAGAGAAAAGGCATTTTGAGCAAGTCTTTAAGCAAGGAAATCAAGGTGGGTACATGTTTATAATAGAGTAAATAAGCCACTGATGTTTTCTTTGAATAAAAGAAGTTTAATGATTTCAACTGCATCATAAGTATTGCATTTATTGCATTTGAATGATTTGAGAAATCTTCGTATATTTGGTATATGAATTTTGTTGGTGAATTTCAAAATGAAAAAGTAAATGCTTTGAAACATTTTACGTTATGCCTTGAAACATGTCATGGCATTTTGTATGAATGAAAAGATGAGAAAGCATGAAAGTGTGAGTATATGATAAAGTGATTTGACCATGATTATATGCTTTTGTTTACATGAAAGTGGAACCATTTTGTTCATCACATGCACGTTGACAAGTGCTTTCTCCCAGCTGCCCACTTGTGGCATATGAGCTTCGAAATTGGACTTATTCTGTTCATGGGATAAACTTCGGTTTCTCTATTCTGTTTCTATGAAACCCTAGAGCCATTTGGTTGTGCATTGCGTCTTTGAATTGTCAAGAAGGGTGCATAATTGAGTGTTATGCTTTGATAGTTAAATATACGTGTTATGTTTATGTGATGGTGTTTAATTATGAGTTTTGAGATAGAATTGAGAATTTGAGAACAATGCGATTCATGAATTCAATATGAATTTTCGATGATAAATGAACATTTCAATGATTTTGCTTATTCTCCGTTATAAACTTATTACCCACGAGCTTTCAAACTCACCCCCTTTCTGTCCCATCTTCAAGTGAAGAAAATAAGATCGAGTAACCAAGAGTTGAGGCACCATTTGTCTTTTGCAATGTTTTTTTAGATTAAGTTATATTTTGTAAAAGCAAGACTTTGAACGCAATTCGAGAATTTTTGTGGTTTTCTATCTTTTATATTTAGATTTTGATACCGATGATGTAAAGTGGTTAGGAATGTCATTAAAGCTTTGTCAATTCTTTTTTTGTTGTTAATGAAATATGAATTATGTATGGATGATGTTGAGTTGGAAATTAGATGTATGTAAAGAAGTTATCAACTTGAGTTGATGATTTTTAAACACGAATTATTAATATATATACATATATACATAAGCGAGATGTTATGGAAAATAAAGATAGAAATCATGACTGATGAGATGTAGTTGAATGTGATGAGCCAAATGAATTGGGATTTGGGAGTTTAATGAAGTCAATTTGGTAGTTGAATGGTTGTCCTCAGGATATTCCAAGTCTGTATAGTGCAAATCTCAAATCCTCCATAGGGGTAAAATTCGTGTTCTAACTTCAGGAGAAAATCTAGACTAATCTAGATTGAATTAGATAAAGTTGTATACCTAGAAAGTTGTAGCTTATCTTTCTAGCTTTTCAACGGTATATAGTATGAAATTTTTAGACATCTGAGTTGAAAGTTATGATCTTTATAAATGGAGATGCTCTAGAGAGTGTAGTTAGTGATTCAAAACTTTTGGTGATGTGAGGAAGACCCTGTAGAAACCCTATCGTCTGGTGCCCATCATTTGATGCCTATCATCTGGTGCCTATCGTCTGGTGCCAATCATCTGATGCGCTGTAGACTGAATCATCTGATGCACTATAGACCAAATCGTTTGATGCACTGTAGACTGAATCGTTTGATGCATCTCAGGCTGAATCGTCTGACCTATTGTTTGGTTCAATTTTGACCCTCTAGATGATAGAATATATCTTCAGTATCTTCATAAGAGTTGTAGATCTATAAGTCCTCTTTCAAACTGTCTAAGAATGACCTTGATTTGATATCTTTAGAGAAAGTTATGTCAATTGTCCAAAAATAGGTCTTAGGTTAAAGCCTATCGTCTGACCTTTCATATGGGATCGTCTAATTATATTGTCCAGTTCAATTTTGACACTCTAGATGATAGAATCTAGCTTCAAGGCCTTTACAAAAGTTGTATATCTAGAAGTTCTCTTTCAAACTGTCTAAGAATGACCTTAATTCAATATCTTTAGTGAAAGTTATACTAATCTTCCCAAAATAGGCTCCATATGATTGAGGACAAAACCATGTTTGATGCTTTTGGCCATAACTACATCATCCGACCTCCAAATGAGATGATTCTTATTTTTCAATAAACTAGAACATAGAGCTACAAATTATCTGAAGGAATTGAATTTTAATTCAGTCTCTAAGACTTTCAATTTCCGGTTGCTGTTTATTTTATCAATAATCTGAAAATGTTTGGGGCCTAACTTTCATATTACTGAACCAAATTGGATAATTTTGGTGTCATTAGAAGCTTACGAAAATGGGAAACAAATGTTCTGAAGAAGTCAAATTGTAATTCCAATTTGAGGCCAAAATCAGTCTTGAAATAGGAGAAATGAGGTATCTTTTGATGTTTGACTAATGTGGGCACGCCACCCTTGTGGGATGATGGCTAATGAGGGTTCTTTGAATAACCCTATAGGATAATATATTCAAGTTTTATGATGTTCCGGATAGTTGGACTTTGGAAATGGGGTCCAACAGTGGCTATAGTGAAGACCTAGAATATGAAGTTTAGGAGCCTTGAGTATATAAAGGAGTTATAAAGTGATAGGGATTTTTTAGAGATATGGCGCTTGTGTTTGATGAAAAAATCTCATAATGATTTTCTTATGTATAATGGGTTTTTGACGAGAGGAATTCAAATTTGTCTTTTAAGAACTTCACTCAGGGAAAAGGTTATTAAAGAATTGCATAGAGGATGCTTAGTTGGTCACCTTAGTAAAGATACGACTCTTGAAGAGGTGAAAAAGATACTATTAACTAAAAATAAGGAGACACACTGTTAATATTGTAGAGAGGTACCAAGTTTGTCAAGCTTATAAGGGACAGGCTTTAAATGTTGGTTTGTAAATTCCATTGCCAGTTCCTAATACTATTTGGGAGGATTTATATATGGATTTTGTGGTTTACACCAAGTATCTAAAGGGGCACAAGTTATTTAAGTGAAGGTGAAAAAGAAGATTGAAAAAGCTAACGAAAAGTACAAGGCTAGGGTTAATCAATATAGGAGAGATCAAGTGCTTAATGTTGGAGATGAAGTTATAATTTTTTTAACAAGAACTGAACTCTTGGAGATCGTCGTAAACTACAACAAAATAAGTATGATCTATTTAAAGTTAAAAGGAAAATTAATGACAACTACTACATTGTTGAACTACCTCCATGGATGGGCAATATTTCTCCGAGGTCAAGTTTTTTTTGACAAATGGGAGTGAATAAATTTTTAGAAAGAATAGGATTTTTTTAGGACATGATCTTGCCTTATCGAACATTCTTCTTTAGATTTCTTTCTAAGTGGGCAAAATAGTATATTGAATAGCACATGATTACACCTTATCCAACTTCCTTCTCTAGATTTATTTTTTAAGTGGACATAATAGAATATTGAACAGCACGTGATCAGGCCTTATTCAACATCCTTTTTTACAAGATTTTGAATAATTTCTTATTTTATTTGTTTCTTATTTCGAATTTTAGTCAATCTCTTCGATTCTTTTTCCTATTTTATCTAGAACTCTTCTTAAGTTGAATTAGAGTTTCCTATTTTATCTAAAGCTTTCTTATGTTGAATTAGAGTTTCATAGTTTGTTTAGAGCTCCTCCTACGATGAATTAGGGTTTACTTAAGCCATTTTAAACAACTTTTGAAAGAGTATAAGAATTCTCTATTAATAAAATTATTTTCTCTTTGAGAATTTTTATTTTTCAATTCTTGTATTAGAATTGTGCTTAGTTTCAATTTTTCATTGAATGATATGCTTAAGTGCGTGAAGTGAAGACTTCCTAAATTATATACTTTTATGTAAAAAATTATTTATTAAAAGTTTGTCGACTTTGAAAGTAGTTAAATTAATTAACATAACAAATAATATAAATTGATAAACTTAAGAGATAGTGCGATCCACAAGTTCCAAAAACATATTTTAAATCAAAATTCCACATAAATATCTGTTAGTTTATACCCTTGCAACCAATCAATTGGATGCATGACATTATATTTTATTAATGAAAAGGCTTTATTTATCTTTGTGTATTAATCTAATTAATATTTTATGTCTTAATAACAAAGACAAAATCCTTGAAATAATTACTATATAATTGAAATTATGATGAGATCATAATTATGAGATTCAATTTATACTTATGTATTATTCCTAAATGTTCATAGTTATAGTTTCATCAAGATTGGATATTGTTGAAACGGTAAAACTACCACACATTATGTTTCTTTATTATGAAGAAAGTAATTGATCTCATAAATTAAAGTATAGAGATACTTAAACTAATGTGTGGGTGATTATTAGAGAATAAGTCACTGAACTGACCCGATTATGAGAATTCCAAATGGAATATTACTTATGTATCTATGGACTTTCTCATAATGATGGTTGTATAATTGATCCTTAGACTTGAGATTACCAAGGTATCTAGTATAGAAATTACTGTGTTTTTTTAGAAATTAAAAAACTTTCATTAAAACTAATATATTACAAAGAAGTCTTGGACACGAGCATATAAGCTGCTGACCACAAAATGACAGAGACTAAGTAACACGACGTCATTCCCTCAATACCTAACTAATACTCTTAAGGTAAAACGAACCCCAACTTTCTCAAGTCTTTGACAAGTTACTCGAATAGGTGGGCGAGTGACACTTTGAGATGGAGATGAGGTAATGCTCCAGATATGGGTTTGCGGTGTTCCAGGTGGCTGCCAGTTCTTCATTCAACTTCTAATCGACTCTCCTTAATAGGTAATAAACTCTCTCTGTTCCCCATTTAGAAATTAGGGCTTTCTCTAAGAGTTTGCTTCTTTGCGAAGGGACTTTTCGTGGGATTCTAGTGACTTCATGGGATTCGTCGATCTTTATCCATTCAGTTATACTTAATGGGTAAGCTTCTCCCTCTCAGACAATTTTAAAATTAGGGATTTAAAAACTTCAAAAATTTCTGCAATTTTGGAGATGAATAGGGACTCTTCGTGAGCTTGACTCTTTAGTGACATTCATAACAGGAAGATGAGAGCTCGAGTTCTCGGCTGTACTCAACAGGTCAGAATCTTCCTCTTTGTCCTCTTTTTGAAATTAGGGGTTTTGAATCTCTAAGCAATTTCTTCAATTCCAGAGATGGTAGGGGACTCTGCATGGGCTTGGCTCTTCGGTCACAATCGGAAGAGGAGGAAGAGTACTTAGGTAAGTTCCTTTTCCATGGACTAGTCTATTTCTTCTTTCTTTGAACTCTTTGGTCGAAATTGAAAACTAATAAGATATCTCTAGTCTTGAATTGCTTCCCTATAGGTTTACAAGGATTACAAGATCTTCCCCGGATGAGTTTTTTTATACCGGTATGTGTTTAATTGCTTACATACTTCTCCTTTCTTTGCTTTGAAAAGATCCCCGCATGATATAACATAGTACAAAATTTTGAATTTGTGAACTTATGAATGCTCTCTTTACTGTGTTCCTCCCTGTAGAGGGCATAGTTCCAATATGTGAATTCCTCAATTTCCTTTAAAATCTGTGGTAGTGAATAGTTTCTGCATAGTGGATTACGTGTAGTGAGTAGCTACTTCTTCTGGATTTGAAATAAATATAGATATAGATGAAACTATATCCTCCATACATGAGCCATTCTCCTACTACATTATAGATTCAACTAGTTTATAACCAGTTGCTCCCTTATGCTAGCAGTAGTGAGCTATATAAGAGAGCTTATTGAAGTAGTCTGACCTTTGAACCTTCTGTTATTCCTCTCTTTCCAGATCACTTGGAAACATATTGCCATCGAGAGTAGGATTATGGTCCTATCATGTTTTCAAATATTCATTAGAGAGTTCTTAAATGATGTCTGTGAGTCTGCATATATTGAATTCAGGGGCACATAGGTTAGAGATTTTTGCCCATATTTCTCTGGAGAAACCACATTTGAAGAAGAGGTGGTCTCTGGATTCATCCATTAGATTGCATAGAATGAATAGTTTAGAGGAACTTAATAATCTCAGTCGATCCATAATGCTCAATCTGTCCTACATAGCCAACCATAGTAGAAAACTCACATTGGGTCTAAGAGTCTTAATCCAAATTAAAACATTCCACCCTTCTCTATTTTCTGGCCTTCCCCTCAACCTCCTCCCTACTCTATTTTCTGACCTTCCCCTCAACTTCCTTACTTCCTTTGTAGTAATCCCCGTGATGGGAATACCTTTCGATAAGTAATTGTCTCTCCCTTCATGACTTCTAAGTTGAGGAAGATTCAGGAGTGTAATTTCATCTGGAGATAGAAACCAATCTCCATTCCTTATTATTGCTTGTAGTTTAGAATCCTTAGGGAAGCGATTTAAAAGGAAATTGGTCATCTAGTTTTGTATTAAGGGGCCATTTCCTATCTGATTGTCATATTATAAAGAGAGTCTATCACCTATCCCTATCTGACAAGTAGTGTGCTGGTAGATCTTATCCCTCATTCCAAGAATTTGTTTAAAAAACCAGGTGTAATTGACCTTAGTTTTTATAGCCCAAAAATTCCTTCCTCTTATTATAGAAGAATGGATCCATTTGGTCCACATAGATTCCTTATCACTAAGGAGTCTCCAAATCCTCTTTGACAAAAGAAACCTATTTTTAACAACGATTGACTCAAGACCTAGCCCCCTTTCATCTTTCGATTGACAGATTGTCTTCCAACTTACTTTGGCTAATCCTTTTTCACCATTTCTTTTTTCCCATAGGAACTATTTCATCAAATTTTCTACTATTTTGATCAGTCCTTTTGAAAGGAAGAGGTATGATCACTAATAAGTGTTCATAGACAATATCACTTATTTCAGTAACTAAAGTTTACCTCCACAAGAAAGAGTTCTTGTAACACCCCATATTAGGGGTTAGAATATTAAGAAAATTCAGTACATTTTATGCTTTGCATATTTGAATATTTGCTTATTTGTGTATGAGCATTTTGGACTCATACAAATTTTGTGCATACATTTATGACATTCCGGGTGTAATTGGTTTAGAATTTTGATTAAGGTGAGAATTGTAGTTTATTAGTGATGAAATTTTATTTGGAAAGCATTGGTATTACTTTGAAATTTTTGGAAAAATATTGAAATTTGGACCAATCCTAGTGTGACACATGGACTGCTTTAATATTGACAAGTGGTTTACATTTGTGGTGACATGTGGTAGTCTTAATTGGATGAAACATGAATTACATGCAAAGTATACATGTGTTTGAGGAAGGGAAATTCTACAGCTGGAGTTGTTCTTCGTTGGCTTTGTTTTTCCCCAAAAAATACCAAGTTGGTTTCAGTTGTGTAGCTGGCTTCTTCAAAGTAAATTTTTGTGCTTAATTACCCTTCATCCACTGCAATAACTACTGGAGCTATTGTTGATTCAAGTAAGTGAATTCAATGATGTTCTGCTGTGTAAATGAATAAATGCATATGAAGATATAGCAGTAAAGTTCGGAGAATACATGTCCTAAAAGAGTCAGATGAGGATTTGAAACTGTGAATGTAGGAAAAATGCTGGAAATTTAAAGTTGCATGTGTGTTAATCGAATGTTGATGCTAAGTGTGAAGTTTGGATTTATAAATTGTATGTGTGTACTGATGAGTTAAGAAAATGAGTTAGAGGAATTGTTTGCAAGTATTGGAGATATATTGAAGTGAGATTGAGTTCTGAAGAAGTTATAGTAGAGAGAGAACGAACATGACCAGTGAAGTTGCGGCAAACTTCTGAGAATCTGCTATCTAGAAAGTTCGCCGCGGCAAAGTTTCCTGACAGCAGAATTGTAAGACATTTCTCAAAAGTTTGCCGCAGTGAACTTCACTGGTCTTGTTCGTCCTCTCTCTACTATAACTTACTTTGGTATTTTACGCATAACTTTCTCTATAGTTATCCGAATGGAGTGATTTTTGATTTAGAATAAACTAGAGACACAAGGATAAAAATTGTATGAAGAGATTAGAATCTAATTATACCTCTAAAAATTTCATAATTTGATTAGAAGTTGAGATAGGAATTTTGATGAAGCTCAAGAACATCTTGAAATCTTTTGAGTATAACTTTTAGTATACTAAACGAAATTGGACGAACTTCATATCATTAGAAACATAAGACAAAGAGGGACCACTTTATAGAAGGAAATATTACCTAATTACCTCAAATACTTGATGAGAATAATTGAGCAAGGTGGACTCGAAAGTTGAGTGTAAAATAAATATGGATTGAGGAATTGAGTTTGGTTTCACATGAATGATAATGTGATAAGATTAAGGATAAAAAACCCAGATTTTTGTCATGAAAATGCATCATACATATTCAGTATACATGAGTGTGCATAATTAAATTCATAATTGTGCACAATAGTAATATATGTTTGTATTGAATGTTTTAAAGGAACCCTTAAAGCGACCGATTCTAGATATTGTCAGGACTTCAAGGCAATAAGCAATAAGAGAGATTTTGTAAGTAATTTAGTTAGTAAATTGTGTTAGTGATTCATTAAGCAAATTTTAATAGTTTTGCTTTGACTATTTTGTTTGCTATTAATTGAATCATTAAATGATTTGCAAAGCTGTAAATATGGGAATTGATTTTCAGATATTTCTGTTTTGATTCTGTTAAG
>JANSVA010029014.1:0-14404 GCA_025504915.1 Erythroxylum reticulatum | reverse complement strand
ATGGAGGCCATATTATGCATGAACCTGCCGAGATAAGTTTACCCACTCATAACCCATCCCAATTTACTATTTTACCCATCCCATCGGTGATGGGATGTTACATACACAGTCATTGTAAAAGGTCGTGTAAGTCGTATTTTCTTCAAATCTTTGCTCCATGCCACAATTTCATCTGAATTATACTCCTTTGGTTTGTTAAGGAAATTATCACCTACAATTGTACTTAAAGCAAATTAAGTACAAAAAATACTATAAAAGTATTAAACAATAAGTAAAATACATTAAATATGGGTGTATAAATATAGTCAAATAATCATTCTTCAAACATCCTTACACTTAAGTTTTTACTTGTCCTCAAGCAAATCATAATATAAATCATTAATCTTATAAACATCCATCCCTTATTAACCTAAACTTGTCCATTCACACTCTAAATCATTATATCATAACGATCAAATTAACATACAATGGAATTCGAATTATCCTAGAACTGACCTTCATAAGTCAATATTTATAATAATCACATTAATAATCTTTTTGAAATCAAAGGCACAAATTTCCACACCCTCACTGAAGATTCACTCAATGCACTTAGTTTTTAGGGTGAAAGGTGTAATAACTCTCAAATGATTATTTATTAGAACTCTTAATCATAAGCTTGTAATATTATCACATCTCCACCATTTATAAGTAAACTAGAAACAAAAATAAAAAGTTCATGTTACAAGGTTTTAATAAGGTTTAAGTAAGGTATGATAGGGATAAGGATATAGAAAAGGGTGATAAAATTGAAAGAAATTTACAAGAAACTTATTTTTCACAATATAGGTCCTTCACACTATTAAGTCTATTATTACCATAACTTCAACATCTTTTTCAATCAATAAAATTGCAACTTTTTTAAATCAATCAAAATCATCATTTACTAACAATTAAAGAAATATTAGACCTTTTCAAATTTCAAGCTTTAAGAAACCAAGTAATTGTAAATACTTTTAGGGTTCAAAATAATAAAAAGGCTTCAAGAAAGATAAGGTAAAAGCTAATAATGGCTTTATACCTAATGAGAAGGCTAAGGAGCAAAATTGGTTACTCCTAAGAGATAAAATATGGTAAGTTAATTTTAAAAAGTAGGCTAAACAAATGTTAAATCGAAATGCCTTTATCACTCTAATGCTTTTAATTTAACAAATGTGATCTCAATATGTTTAATAAAAGCAAGTTATAGAATTATCCAACTATGCATGATAACACACATGAAAGGATAAAAGAGCTTAAAATAATGACATGTTTGCTATTAGGCTTAAAAACTCACAAAAGGTCCTATGTGTGTACGTAACATGCAATTTTCATTTAAATTAATATTTTAATGATTACTACACATATGACTTAAAAAGCAAGTTTATTCTAACTTTCATCCTTTTACATACTAATTCAATTCAATAATCAATAATGAGCTCAAGTATTTTTGGATAGATTTTAACTAATTCAAGATATCAGTTAATAAAATTTAATAATAAAGATTAAATAAGCTTAAGAAAATTGTAATTCCCTTCCCCACACTTAAAATTATACATTGTCCTCAATGTACATAATATAAGCATAGCTAAATAAAAAGGAAGAAAGGATAAGAAATTAGTACTTCCCTGAGTAATAAGAATTTCATAATTTTGATTTTGATGAGGTATCCATCTGATATTAAATGCAATCATCCTTACAAAATATAAATAAAAATGCATAAAAAGATAAAAGAAAATAAAATAAGAATAAAGAAACAAAATAAAATAATAAAATAAATTGAAATAACACAATATTAATGTTTAGACAAAAGAGAATGATAAAGAAAAGAAAATTATAAAAATACAAATAATAAGAAAAAGAAAAGAAAATACCAAATTTGAGTATCCTCAATCCTATTTTGACTTTGGCATAAACGTCGATGGAGGGTTTTTGGGTCATATAGCTTTAAAAGGTGGAGGAGCTGAGGATGAAGTAGTCATTCCAGATGATGGAGGTTGAAAAGTCATGCCTTGATTGCTTGCCATCTACATCAATCGATCTCCCATCCATATAGTATAAGTCTCAATCTGACCTATTCTACAATCTCCACTTACTCTACTCGGATGGTCTGTTGAGTACCCATAAGCTAACCCATGTGTCTCTCCAGTCAAGCTATCTTCAACTAGTCTCGGTGTGGTGTTTGAATGCTGAATTCATGATTTTACACGGGTGTGGAGACTTACGGGGCAACATACATAACCATGTATGAACATACATATCTGTGTAGATCAACATACATGGGCATGTTACTTCACACAACCATAAACAATATTCTTCAAATCTTTACACGTTTACAAAGACTTACACAGTCATTATAGAAGGTCGTGTAGGTCTTAGTTGCTTCAAATCTTTATTTTATGCCATGATTTCATCCGAATTCTTCTCCTTTTAGTTTATAAAGGCAATTATCACCTACTTGCACTTGAAGCAAATTAAGTATCAAAAATACTATAAAACTATTAAGTAACAAGCAAAACACATTAAATATGGGTCTATAAATATGGTTAAATAATCATTCATTAATATTTCACAAAACGATTAAATAAGTTGTTATCATTATCTCTAGTACTACTTTGCACCATAATGATAATTAATATTCATTACACCTTGAATAGGCTATAAAAATAGTAATAGAGATAATGGTAAGGGTTTGATTACATTTTTGTGAAATATTAAGTTGAAAATCACATATTTAGTCAATGTTTAAAGAAATTACTTTTAAGATCACATTAGCGTATGTTGGATCTAAATTACTTAGATGTGATATCATATAAACTAAAATGATGACACATATACTAGAAAATACCAAAAACTTAACTTTGTTAAGATTTAAGGTGCTACTAATATCATTTTGAAAATATTAAGTTATAAAATGTAGATAATAGTAGAGACTAAAACTTTTTACAGAATGTTAAGAACTATTTGTAGCTTTTACTTTTGCTATTCAATACAAGCTTGTTGTAACTGAAATGGGCTTGATCTATAATTTTGCTTAAATTATTTTTTGAGGTGTCCTCCTAATTTATCTTTTTCTTTTAAATTTCTCCTCACACTTTTGTTATAAGTGGATTTAGTCATTTTGCCACTCGTTTAAAAAATTGCTAACACCAAAAACATATTTTATAACATTTAATAGTAAGAAATTAAATAAAGGATTGCCAAGTTTAATTCTCAAAGTTTGGATATTTAGGAATCATTTTGTCTTCTACTAAATTAATTTTTTAATATTTCTATTTGACCCCCTTTGTAATAAAAGCTTTTTGTGACATTTAATGCAATACATGCTTTAAATATATTATAAAATAAAATATCTTAAATAATTATTTAGTGAATTTTTGAAGTAATTAATACCTTCTCTATTTGGCCTTTTGACTTTTTTTTATGAATGTTCCTTATTTTTTCCCTTAAACTTAAGGGGAAGACGTTATTTATTATTTTATATTAAAGTGTATTCAATCCAAAGTATGTGTGACAAATATTATATTAATTGGATAACTATATTTTAATTAGGTCCATTTAGTTTTACTTATATTTTATATCATAGTTTTTAATTTGGGTTAATTACTAAAAAAAGGCCCAAACTTTCTTCAAATTTTCAATTATAGCCCAAACTTTAAAAAGTAGCAATAAAATTTCCAAACTTTCAATTTTTTAATTCTAGCCTAACGTTAGTCTCACCGTTATCTATGTTAACATGGCACAATCACGTGTCAATGCCCCTTACTAATTAGACACCTCAGTTGGTTTTGGAGAAGATTGTCTTATTAGCAAAATAATGTCATTTAGCTTTGATAGTAAAACAATGTCATTTCAACTAAAATCAAACGAAAATTCTTCTACCTCTCTTCTCTGTCGCATAATGCTAAAAACTTTGTAACCTAAAATCAACCAAATCCCCCAAAGTTGGGGTTTCTTCTATCATACAATGGTGCTTCTTCTATCGTGTGTTGATGCTTCTTCTTTCTTTGTGATTTCTTCATCAAGTAAAAATTGAAGAAACAATCGTCGGACTTCCTGTGGTGTTGACTAAGGTAAGATTGGTCCTCTCTCTCTCTATTCTTCTTTCCACTCCAACTAGAGTAACTAAATGCATGATGGTCGAATTGCATTTCATCTTATGTTTAATGAAAAATATTATTTCTATTTGGCTTGTTCTATGCTCTAATATTTAATATTTGATTCAACTTGCATTCCATTTTGTAAATACTGAATGCATTTCATTTGGTAATTATTTAAAAATATGAATGCATTCCATTTGTTAATTATTGAAAAATATGATTTCTATTTCGTAATTACTGAATGCATTCCATTTTGTTTGTCTCAAAATTTTTAATGCAGTTTCTTATTTGTATGTTGTGGATACTTTCTTTTTTTAAGTGGTACATCCACAAAATGACTTACTTATGATTGTTTCAATAGGTGAGGCTACTAAGTTGTGAAGTATTGTGAAAAAAATTTCAAGAAATTTGTGAAGGTATGTTTGTGGTGCCTTTCCATCATTTCAGTTTGTATTATCCTTGCATCTGAAAATGTAGGTGTATTATTCTGATACAATCATACTAAACTATTTCTATGCACTGTTAGTTATTGCTTCTTTTTTCTTTTTTGTAATATTTATCATTTCGTATTTAGTCACAGATTTCCTTTGCAAATATTGGTCAATTTTGAATTTTATTATGATGGAGTGTTGGAAAGGTAGGAAAATAAATATGTTGAGGGTAAGAATAAGAAAAGAATATAGTTATTGATGAACTAAGCATGCTAGTTCTAAAAGAGATTTCTGAAGATAAAGAACATAGAGTAATCTCTATGACAGGGACATGTTGGACATGTTGAAAAAATTGGAAGAATTTAATTGTCATAATGTTCAAATATACTATGATCATGGATATCAAAATCTTACGATAGATGGTGAGGAGTCAAATTCTAATGATGAATTGGAGCAAGATGAGGACTTTAGTGTTATGCAGGATAATGATTCTGATGACGATTTATTTGATGAGGATTTCTTTGGAAATGATAATGAAAAATACGTTAATGCTAAAACAAATGAGAGGAGGTGTGCAAAAACTTCACAAAGTGGGTTTGAATTCGACAATGTTATTGATGGTGTCAGTGGAAGTGAAAAAATTTCAATGAAGTTGGTAATCATTCGAATGATACTAGAATAGCAGAAAGAAGTTCGTATTGTGCAAATAGTGATTATGATGACAGTGATGATGAAATTTAATCACTAGTTCCTAGTAATGATAAAGCATCGATACCAAAGAAGAAATACATTAGTTTTAATCTAAAAGTTGAAATGACAGATTTTAACTTTGAAATTGGAATGAAGTTCAAGGATGAGAAGCAGTTGCGGGAAGCTATAAGGAAATATGCAATTATAAATAGGTATAATGTTTTAATGGCAAGATCTGGTGTATGAATGGAAACAGTTTGTGATGCACATTGTCCTTTTCAGGTGAATGTTAGCTAGAAATGGATTGCTAATAAATTCATACACAAGTTTATGAGGAATCCCAATACCTATTAGTGAAATGATGGATGATCTTTAATCAAACTATGTACTAAAGGTCATTAAAATTCAATATTATAGGGCTAAGTAGGAAGCAATTAATGTGCTTTAAGGATCAACAAAAGTTCATTACGCAAAGTTATGGTCTATAGACATGAGTTAATATGAGCTAACAAAAATGGAAAGTTTATTATTAAATGTGATTTTGATAAACAAGTCGGGTGACCAATCTTCAAAAGATTTTATGTGGATTTTAGTGCTTTAAAGTATGGTTTTCTTGGTGGATGCAAGAATATTATTCGGTTAGATGAATGTTTTCTGAAGACTTTCCTTGGTAGTGCATTATTATCTGCTGTTGGTCATGACAAAAACAATCAGATTTTCCCTACATGTTGGGTTATAGTTAAGGGAGAAAACTACCAATCATTGTAACATCCTCTATACGAAACCTACAACCATCCACACATAAGGCAACCAATTTCCTGTACATACATTCACGATATGAATTTCAATTCAATACTATACATATACACATTCCAAAACTCCCTATGTTTAACATTATTATTTAGCAGAAATAAAACAATTTTACATTTACATAGTAATCCAAAAGAAAACATATAATTTCCTTTAACCATTACATGTATAATCATGTTTAAATAAAAACACCTTCCAAAAATACTTTTTCTTCTATCTGTTGGCCTTGGTCCCTGCAAATGTTCCTTGTACCTCACTTCTATGGATTAGAACTATATAGATTAACACCCGTGCTAAGCTTGAAATGTAACACACCACTACCTTAGAGCATATGCCTAAACATCCGAAGGACATTCAAGAACATAACCTATGAAAATAGCATGTTAGAGTAATCACATCAACTTATTATTGCATCATACAGAACATAAGTATTTCTAAAGATCAAAACTCCTCATTTCATTCATAAAATGAAGCTTACTTACATTGCCATTACATTTCATAATCCATGTTTATACATAACATAACATTTGGGAGTTTAAGGTTCTATACAAAAAGTTCAATATGAAAGGAGAAGCTAAACAAAAGTATTATATCTAGACTCTGCAGGTATTAGCTGACCAATCCTTTGAGCCATTCTTGTTTCCAAAATTGACAGTACTAGACTCCTATTATATCCCTTAGAAGATAGGTCTCCCTTGTACCTAAAAATCAACGTTGCAATTTTGATGATTTTGTGAACTCAGTGAGCAAACCATCATCGATATGCTCACTCAAGTCAAAACATAAGTATCACAAGTATAAACTAAATTCATAAGCGTATTTCCCAATTCAGTAGATGTATCACATCATTCAATATTGAATACCAGATCAAAATATACATCATATTTCAACAATACATCATGAACTACAAACATTTCATATAATCATTTCAGAACAATCCAATCATTTATCTCAATAATTCATATCATCAACATTTACACAAACATTGCATATCAATATATCAACACAATTCAGAAATTCTTCACAATCATTTACATGATACATACAAAGATATATATATATCTGCAAATTCACATGTGACTTTACTTTCATTTTTACTTTGTTGTGACCAAGCGCTTATTTACTGTCCTGTATCTACTATAGATATCAGACTCATTTCATATTCTGTCTCGTAACGATTATGGATACGAAGCTCATTAATAACTAAACATGTGGCTCTTTGTTTACGTTTCTAAGCTTTAAGATTTTTCTCACACTGGTCACTGTAATCATAGCTCCTTTATCTAATCATGCATAACAATATGATGGAATACATCAATTCAAATAATATGCTATTAATAACTTTCATTTAATATGCACAATCATTTATCACATTTATTGGATCTGAGTTCGGCATTCAACATTCAGTTGAGTACATATTTTCCATATTCATATACGATTAGAAAGAACTTCTAATACAATCCCGAATATCAAACTCCTCAAACCATCAATATCTAAAAGTTAATCAAAAATAATTCAATCATAGTGAGAAAACATATAGGTTAACTCACACTACACTCCATAAAAGCTATTGCCTTGATGACCAGGAAATATCTGGATGCTGATGATCAATTTGTGCTTCTTTAGTCGTGCACTACACACATATAGTTCACACATTACTAATTTGATCAATCATATGAATATTCAATCATGCACATATATATGTGTCATGTTTAATGCATGCTCAATTTATCTTTCTGGGTATGTAACTATTCATAAATCTTGACCATTCAAACATCATATTTTGTATACTACCATTTTCCAATCAAGATTGTATCTTTAAGTTAGCTTGATTTACTCCCAATTCATAAACCATACATTACACTCATCCTTGAACATTTTCATGAACAAAAGCCTCTTATAACACAAATATAATTGTTACTTTAAATATGGAATTTCAGCAAGCTAGTTCTATATATTCATCAAACTTTTTCCAACAATTTATATTCATACATTTACCCAATCTCATTCATGATTACCCCATGTTCTTCAATGGTCATTCATCCATACCTTATACACATTACTCATGTCCTTAAGATCATGTTTTATTTAAAAGAACACATTTATTCCTTTAACAAATCATAATTTCCATATTTGAACTCAACCATATCAAAACAGTCCAATCTTTAGATTATGGCGTCAATTAACTACATAAAATTATCAAGCTCTTAACTAATTAATCAAGCAACAATCTACACTCATTCCTAGCCTTAATCAGGTCAAAATATACCAATTTAGAGTGAAATTTCTCATCTAGTTCAACATGTACATAAGGCTGAAATTAAAATTCCAAAATTTGTCATCAACATCATTAATGTGTGTAACTTTACTACCTTCAATACTTCACAAATTTTTCAAGCTTAGAAACATCACTAACACCTGAAAATTTCCAGATTTCATGTCCTTTAAGGTTACTTCATTTTAGGTTAATTTAACTTCCATATTGGTTACACTAAGGCTTACAAAATTCTGCTCACTTATGTCATTAACAGTCCTTGTTTTACAAACACACCTACAACTCTAATTTTTCATATTTGAAAACACCTTAATAACACCTATCTTTACATGAATTATTCATCAATTATACTTCAAATCATAACATAAATCATCCATATAACAGCCTATAAACTAATGTTTTTGTACATGCAAAAGCAGAACAGAAAGGTACCCATTCATTCCCCATTTGCTAGCACATCTTCAGCATCAACATCATATACAATCTATCCTAATTCAATCATCCTAATTTTTTTTATTATAACATGCCATAAAGATCAATACTTACTTGTTTAGCTCAAGTTCCACTTCAATTAATCAAGTCAACCTAGCCCTCTATGCATGCAAGATCATCACAAATTCAAGGTGGAAGTAAAATGATTTCAGCAAAGGCAAAATGATGATAGCAGATTATAGCTATCCTTGACCAGATTTTTGTGTGGATCTTAAGGTGACTATGAACGAAATTGAAGCAAAATTCCGAAGCTGTGAGAGTGTGTAAGTGTGTCAATGATGAAAGTAATGGAAAGGAGAAGAATGAACACAACAGAAACTACTCCTACAGTAGCTTGACTCATCAAATGCTAGGTGTCTCCATATTATAATGGCATATGTCACTAAGCATGTAAGCCACTTATCCCCTCCATAAGCTACCAAATGTCACCTAGTTACTAGTTCATTTGTCACTCATTCATTGCTACCATTTGTCAATTAATTACTTATGCCAAATTTCATTCATTTATCTATGTCAAATGTCACTCAATTTATAGGCTTAATCATCCTAATTTTTTATGCATTAAAAACCAAAACAGAAACTTTCATTTACTATCATTCATGTAATCCTATTTCTTTCCCACTTTAAGAACACTACACTAACACCTTTCTTTAACATTAATTCACCTTCATTGTACTTCAAAATTCAATCTCATTCATCCACAAAACAACCTATAACCTACATTTTTATACATCAAGAACAAAGCGTAAAAGTATCCAACTCATACATCATTTTTCCAATTGTAACAATTAATTCCAAATTTACTGCTTATAAGCAATCAAACCAAAATTCAAGGCATAAATAATATACAATTCACATCATGATCATTTTAAACCTTTAATACCTCGGAATATGTTAATTGAGTGCATATACTATCTTTGCAATGTGTGGGAAACCATAATTCATGTGTGTATGCTAATGAGATGAATGTGAATGAAATGCATTTCATGAATACTAAAATGATATGACTCATATGCAATAATCTAAGACTCTAACCCTTAGTATAGAAAATGGTCATTTCATGAATGATAAAATTATACGACTTATATGCAATAATCTAAGGCTCTAACCCTTAGTATGGAAAACGGGCTATTATAATTCTCCCCCATTAGAAATTTTGTTCTCGAAATTCTTGCCTGATTGATCAGACATATTAGGGTATTGTTTCCTTATGTTCTCCTCAGTTTTCTATGTGGCTTCTTCTCTCGATTGATTCCTCTAAAGGACTTTAACTAAAGAGATCACTCAGTTTCTCAATTGTTTATTATAATAACCCACTAATTTAACTAGTTCCTCAATATAACTCAAGTTACTTGCAATTTCAACTTCTTGTGCTAGTAACACATGTGTCAGATCTGATCGATATCTCCTAAGCATACTAACATGAAACACATTATGGATATGAGCCATCTGTGCTAGTAATACTAACTTGTAAGCCAATGGTCCAACTCTCTCAATAATCTCATGTGGACTAATATATCTAGGGTTTAACTTACCCTTTTTACCAAACCTTAGCACTCTTCGCCAAGGTTATACTCTCAGAAACACCTTATCTCCCATTTCATATTCTATATCTCTCCGATGCTGATTTGCATAACTTTTCTGCCTATCTTAAGCTGCCTTAATTCTATTACAGATTAGTTTAACCTTATCAATGGTATCTTGAATCAACTATAGGCCTTCAACAATCTTTAAACCCTCTTTATCCGAATATAAAAGCAGTTGATTCTTTCTGTCATATAATACCTCATATGGTGCCATACTGATACTACTGTGATAATGATTATTGTATGCAAATTCAATAAGAACTCCAAAACATAAGCTCTGAGCATATCCTTAACAATCTTAATAGTCCACTCACTCTATCTGTCTATCTGAGAATGAAAGGATGTACTAAAGTTTAACCTTGTACCCAAAGTTGTTTACAAACTACCCCAAAATTTAGAAGTAAATCTGGGGTTTTGATCCGATACAATGGACACTAGAACTCTATGTAAGCTCACTACTTTATTAACATACTTCCGAGCTAACTGATCTATTATATTATTCTCTCTCATAGGTAAGAAATGGTCCGATTGCATCAATCTATCAACAATGACCCATATGGCATCATGATGCCTCAGAGTCCTTGACAAACCCATAATGAAATCTATAGTGATCCTCTTCCATTTCCACTCCAGAATAGGTAGTGACTGTAACTTCATAACTGGAGCCTGATGCTCTGCCTTAATCTGTTGACAAGTCAAATATTTAGCAACATACTCTGCCACTTATTTCTTCACACCTAGCCACCAAAAATGTTGTTTCAGAGTACTATACATCTTGGTAGTACCAAGATGCATAGTATAAGTTGCTATATGTGCTTCCTCCAAAATCTCTTTTCTCAGATCATCCATATTAGGTACACATAATCTCTACTTCAACCATAATGCATCATCCCTCAATTCAAACTCAAAGTTCAGATCCTGTTTCAACTTCTCAATAAGCTTCACTACTTCTGGATCCTTGCTTTGAGCTTTTCTGATCCTTTCATGCAATACTAGTCTAAGCTTTAATGTAGCCAACAATGTTTCACTCTACCCCAAATTCAACTCAACATTCAATTCTCTCAGTTGCACTAGGTTTGGTAACCTCGATGTCTGAATTTATGCCATACTACCATTAGATTTCTTACTTAATGCATCAGCTACAAAATTAGCTTTACCAGGATGGTATTCAATTGTACAATCATAATCCTTAAGTAATTCAATCTATTGCGTTTGTCTCATATTCAGTTCTTTCTGACTCAATAAATATTTCAAGCTTTTATGATCCGTAAATATCTAAAATGTTTCACCATACAAATAATGCCTCCAAATCTTCAAAACAAACACCACTGTAGCAAGTTCTAAATCATGAACGGGATAGTTAAACTCATAAGACCTTAACTGTCTCGATGCATATGCAATCACTCTGCCATACTGCATCAAAACACATCTTAACCCCTAGTGTGAAGCATTACTATATACTATATATCCTCCAAATCTAGATGGAATATCTAACACCGGTGCTGTAGTTAATCGGTGTTTTGATTCCTCAAAATTCCTTTGGCATTCATCAATCCATCTTAATGGTAAATTCTTCCTCAAAAGCTTTATTAAAGGGGCTGAGATCAAAGAAAACCCCTCGACAAAACTTCTATAATAACTTATTAATCCAAGAAAACTTTGGATCTTAGACATAATTCTCGGAGCTTCCTACTTCATCACTGCCTCAACTTTTTTTTGGGTCTACCTGTATGCCCTGTCCAAATACTATATGACCTAAGAATAACACTTGATTAAGCCAGAATTCACACTTACTAAACTTGGCATACAATTGGTTTTCCCTCATTATCTGTAGATTGACCTCAAATGCTGAAAATGTTACTCTCTACTCTTCGAATATACCGAAATATCATCTATAAATACAATCACAAAATGATCTAAGTAAGGTTGGAACACTTTATTCATCAATTCCATAAAAGTTATCGAAGTATTTGTTAACCTAAAAGACATCACCAAAAACTAAAAGTGCCCATATCTGGCCCTGAATGCACTCTTTGGTACATCAACTTCTGTTATCTTCAATTGATTGTACCTTGATCTCAAATCCAATTTAGTAAACACCTAAGCTCCCTGTAACTAATCAAGTAAATCATCTATCCTTGATAAAATATCCTTATTCTTCACTATCACCTGATTCAACTACCTATAATCAATACACAATTTCAAAGTCCCATCCTTCTTTTTTAGAAACAAAACCGGAGCTCCACAAGATGACACACTAGGTCTGATAAAACCCTTATTTAACAAATCTTACAATTGAGTCTTAAGTTCCACAGGTGATATCCTATACAGAGGAATAGATATAGGAGCAGTACTTAGAACTAAGTCAATAGTAAACTCTGTCTCCTTATTTGGGGGTAAACCTAGTAATTCAATAGGGAACACATCGAGAAAATCCCTAACAACAGGAATATTCTGAATTATCTATTCATTCTGGGTATCAGTCACATAAGCTAAGTAAGCCTCACATCCACTTTGAATTAGTCTGAGAGCACTCATTGAGGAAATCAACCTAACTGACAGTGATTGACTAACACCTCAAAATATCACTGTTTGTTGATTAGGAGATTTAAGGATGACTTTGTTAGTGTAACAGTTCATAAAAACTCTATATGTAGGAAGTTAGTCCATACCCAAAATGAGATCTATCTACTTTAACTATAATACTATCAAATTAGCTTCCAACTCTGTGTAATCAACTCGAATAATACACCCTTTATAGACTTCCCCAATCATTGTAGTACTACTAACTGGAGTACTCACCTCTAGGCCAAATTTCAACATCTCTCTCTCACATTGTAGTTTAGATGCCAAATGTGGTATAATGAATGAATGTGTAGATCTTGGATCTAACAATGCAAATGAGTCTAATGATAGCAAAGATTCTGGCTTGAGACTGCCACTAGTTACTCCGCACCTTAGTCTTGACACTAGGACCTACTGAACTTGTTCTATCTCTATCTTTGCCTCTCTATCTTGCTCTACTTTACTAGATAGTCGTCTCAATCACTGATCCCCCTCTCACTCCAAACTGTGGTCCCAAAGTCGCCGGACAGTCTCTAATTTGATGCTCAAAGGAGCCACAACGAAAGCAAGATCTCGATATCTTCCAACACTCCCCGCCATGTTTCTTTCCATAGTGCTCATAATTAGGCTTTTGTTGTGTTTACCATCCTGATACTTCACCTCTACCACTACCAGCTTGTACAAAACCACCTCTTGGTCTAAACCCCGACTGTTTTAATCTAGTCTTGATCGGAATGATCTATTATGGCATTTACTAAATCTCCTACCAAAATAAAATTGAGACTCACTATATCTCTTCATTCTGAGCTCCTGCTTATACTCTCCTTGTCCAACTTTCAATAACTGTTCAATTCAGATTGAGGTAGCTTGCAGTTTAATAAAACTACTCAAATTAGTAATGGCTAACCTCGTTCTGATCTTCATATTCAGTCCATCCCCAAATTGCCTACACTTATCTTCCTCAGTCGAAATCAAAGCAGTAGCATACCCCTATTAACTCATTAAATTGTACCTCATACTCAACTACAATAAGACTTCCTTATTTTAGATTTAGAAACTCCTTCATCTTCTTATCCAAATAGATCTTTGGCATATAGTTCTCTTTAAAAACCTTTAGGAAGTTTTCCTATGTTATTCTATAAAGTCGGGCAGAATTGCCAAATAGTCTTCTACTACTGATAAGCTGGACCTTGCAGTAGTGAGACTGTGTAGTCAAACCTCTCGCTAGACTCGCAGTTCATCTGATCAAACACCCACTTTATTCTTTCCAACCAACCTTTTGCCTTCGTAGGGTTTGTACTTTCATGGAAGTCTACAACCCCCTGCTTCCTAAGTTTATCTGTTGGGCCCCGACTCCTTTTTCTTAGTAAATAAGCATGTTTAAATTATTTTTGAGGTTTAGTTTGTTTAAATGTTATTAGTTAGAATAATTTGAGG
>JANSVA010028979.1:0-14407 GCA_025504915.1 Erythroxylum reticulatum | reverse complement strand
AAAGAATTGGTTTTTAAATATTGTGGTCTTTTATTGATGCTTTATGATTGAATATTGATATGATGCCATGTGAAGTATTGTAGAGATCGAACGTAGCTCCCTTATCATAGGATATGTACCGGAATGACCTCCGGGCATCCCGGTGTGTAGCCCGTGGTAAGGGGGATCAGAGCATGGTTTGGCATATGTTAGGACATGTAGGAATGTTAAGCATGAAATATCGTGAGACATACGGATAATGATTGAAGTTATTGTTTGTTATAGGTCGTCCACTTTAGGTGATCAAATTGATCAACCAGTTGACCAAAGATCGGTAAGAGCTAGTAAGGAGTCCTCAGTGCCTCGATTTGATGAGATGCCTCCAAGAGTTCCCGAAAGAAGGGAGAGCAGGTATGATAGGCTGCAAAAGCAGGGAGCTATTGACTTTTACAGCAGTACAAACCCTGCTGAGGCTGAGGGATGGTTAGAGAGAACAGAAGGGGTATTTGATCAAATAGAAAGCGAGTCTGATGAGAGATTCGACTACGCAATGTCCTTACTACAGGGCCCAGCTTACCAGTGGTGGAAGACTATTCCGGGAAATACCACCAGGCCTTGTCAGTTGAGGTGGGGCGGACTTTCTAAGGGTCTTTAAAGACAACTATATGCCAAAGATCTATTTGGATATGAAGATGCAGGAGTTTTTGGAATTGAAGCAGGGTAAGATGTTAGTGGCTGAATATGAGGTCCGATTTAATGAATTAATGAGTTATGCTACTGCTCTAATCCTTACAGAAGAAGACAAGTGTAGGAGGTTTAAGAATGGGCTCAATATGGAGATTTGAATAAGGTTGTCGCTTTTTGACCTGGGCACTTTCACTGAGTTGAGAGCTACTGTAATTAGAATTGAGTAGCTGCTGAGAGAGAGGAAAGCTAAGACTGGGCAAGGGTCTAAATAGAAGAGGCCTAGTGTGAGTCAGGGCAGTTCTGGAAGGGGCTTTAGTAAGTGCTAGAATAGAGCATTTAGACTACCAGGTGGATTCAAACAGACAGGATTTAAGCAAAGGGGTAGATTTTCACAGATTGTTAGTGGAAGAAGTGTAGGATAGAGATTGAATCAGTATCTAGTTTGTGACCACTGTGACAGGAGTCATGGTGATGAGTGTTGGAGACTGACGGGAGCTTGCGTCAAATGCGGCTCTATGGACCATCAAATCAAAGATTGCCCTGCTACTTTGGAAGCTCAGTCTGTTGTCGGTGGGTGATTTGGGAGTAATACTACCGTGTAGAAGAGCAGAAGTGGTGGATGTGGATTGAATTGAAAGGTCAAGGTAAAGGTACAGGGAGACCTAGGAGTTCTTCCCTGAGGACTGAAGGGTGGGGCAGCCGACCGCAGTCCCAGGCCAAAGTCTGTGTGATGACTAGGAAGGAGGCTCAGGACTCACTGGATGTTGTGTCAGGTGCACTTCTCATTTATGATTTTGAGGCATTTGCATTGCTAGATCCAAGATCCACACACTCCTTTATCGCACCACATTTGACATGTAGATTGCATTGTGATAAGGAGTTGCTACAGTATGGGCTAGAAGTGAGTATCCTTTAGGTAGCGCTACTGTTATAGGAGAGTTTTATAAGGGGTGCTTGATTAGGATTGATCTAGCAGAGTTAAAGGCAGACCTGATTATACTACCGTTGAGGGAGATTGAGGTTATCCTAGGCATGGATTGGCTTACTGCTTATAGGGCCATCATGAACTGCTACACCAAGGAGGTAGTGTTAGAATGTCCTAGTCAGCTGAGGCCCAGTATTCAGAGGGTTGGTTAGTCAAACAGTACCAGCCAGGATGATATCCTTCATGAGTGCAGTGAGATTGATGCAGGGAGGATGTGAGGCTTATTTGGCCCACGTCATTGATACTAGGGCTAAGCAGAGTATACAGGACATTCCAGTGGTTAGGGAATTCCTGGATGTGTTTCCTGATGAGTTACCTGGATTACTACCAGATCGGGAAAAATAGTTCACAATTGATCTAGTTCCTAGTGCTGCTCCTATCCATTCCTTGATATAGGATGACACCTATGGTACTGAGGGAGTTGAAGGCTCAGCTTTAGGAGTTGCTGGAAAAGGGTTTTATTAGACCCAGTGTCTCACCGTGGGGATCCCTAGCATTGTTTATGAAGAAGGAGGATGGGACTTAGAGGTTGTGCATCGATTATAGGCAACTGAACCGAGTGATAGTGAAGAATAAGTACCTACTGCCTAGAATCGATGATTTACTTGATCAGTTGCAGGGAGCTTAGGTGTTTACTAAACTGGATCTGAGATTAGGGTACTATTAGTTGAAGATAGTTGAGGCTGATGTACTAAAAAGTAAGTTTAGGAGTAGGTATGGGCACTTCGAGTTCTTAGTGATGCCGTTTGCGTTGACTAATGCCCCAACAGCTTTTATGGCCCTAATAAATAAGGTTTTTCAGTCCTACCTGGACAGATTTGTGATTGTGTTTCTTGATGATATTTTGGTGTATTCGAAGAGTAGAAAGGAACATCTGAGAGTCATTTTACAGATTATGAGAGAGAAGCAGTTGTATGTAAAATTCAGTAAGTGTGAATCTTGGCTGAATCGGGTTGTTTTTCTAAGACATATAATGAATGGAGATGGCATATACATAGATTCGAAGAAGATTAAGGTAGTGATGAATTGGGAAGCTCCGAGAAATGTGTCAGAGATTCAAAGTTTTCTAGGATTGACTGGGCATTACTAGAGGTTTGTTGAGGGGTTTTCTCTTATCTCAACTCCTCTAACTAAACTTTTGAAAAAGAATGTAGCATTCAAATGGAGTGAGGAGTGTTAGAAGAGCTTTGAGGAGATGAAATATCAGTTGATTATCGCACCGGTGTTGACTATTCCATCAGGAATTGGAGGATATGTGCTGTACAATGATGCTTTGCATCATGGATTGGGATGTGTACTGATGCAGCATGGCAACGTGATTGCCTATGCATTGAGACAATTAAGGTCTCACGAGATTAATTATCCAGTACATGATTCGGAGCTAGCTGCAGTTGTCTTTGCTCTAAAAATTTAGAGGCATTACTTATATGGAGAGGCTTTCTAGATATACACAGACCATAAGAGTTTGAGGTATCTGTTGAGTCAGAGGGAGTTGAACTTGAGACAAAGAAGATGGATTGAGCTATTGAAAGACTATGATTGCACTATCAAGTCCCACTCGGGGAAAGCTAATGTGGTGACAGATGCTTTGAGCAGGAAGTTTAATATAAGTGCAGCTCAGATTCAGTTATTGAGGTTACCTAATTTGATTCATCTGAGAGCTCTGGATGTGGAGTTAAATTTGGAGCAGGATAGGGCCTTAAGTGCTATATTGAAGATGAGACCGATGCTACATGATAAAATTAGAAAAACATAAAGAGAAGATCCTAATATGGTGAAGCTTATAGAGAAAATAAAGATAAATCCAGATTCCCAGTTTGAGTTAAGGGATGAGACATTATGGTTGAGACAGAGGCCGTGTGTGCCTAAAGTGGATGATCTGATGAAGGAGATACTTGAGGAAGCTCATATGGCCGCCTATGCTATGCATCTTGGTACTCCCAAGATATATAGCACATTGAAGCAACATTTATGATGGCCAGGAATGAAGAAGCAAGTGGTCGAGTATGTATTTAGATGCATGACGTACCAGCAAGTGAAAGCTGAGCACCAGGCTCTGGTAGGGAAGCTACATTCGTTGCCCATTCCGTAGTAAAAATGAGAACGAATCATTATGGATTTCATTATAGGATTGCCTAAAAATTTGAGACAGCATGATGCTATATAGGTCATAGTGGATCGGTTGACTAAGTCAACCCACTTCTTACCAGTAAGAGAAAATAACTCACTTGATCAGTTAGCTCGGAGATACGTGGATGAGGTTGTGAGACTGCATGGGGTTCCAGTGTCTATAATATAGGAAAGGGATCCTAGATTTACTTCGAGGTTTTGAAGGAGCTTGCAGTCTGCTATAGGGACTAAGTTGAACTTCAATACATCATTCCATCCTCAGAAAAATGGACAGAGTGAGAGAACAATCAAGACTATTGAAGATATGCTTAGAGCTTGTGTATTGGAGTTTAGAGGAGCTTGGAATCAGTATATGGCATTAACAGAGTTTGCCTATAATAATCATTATCACAGTAGTATTGGAATGACATCGTATGAGGCACTGTATGGTAGGAAATGTTGGTGATCATTGTATTAGATAAAGAGGGAGTGAGAATAGTTGAAGGCCCGGAGTTGATACAGGACACATTGGATAAGGTGAAGTTGATCTAAAACCAAATTAAAGCAGCTCAGGATAGACAAAAGAGTTATGTGGATCAATATCGACATAATGTGGAGTACAGTGTGGCAGACAGAGTATTCTTGAGAGTGTCACCCTAGAGGGGAGTTTTGAGATTCGATAAAAAAGGCAAGTTGAGCCCGAGGTATATTGGTCCTTATGAGATCATTGAGAGAATTGAACCTTCGACCTATAAGTTGGCTTTACCGAATGAGATGTCTCAGTTGCACAATATGTTTCATGTGAGTATGCTCCGAAGATATTGATCGGATCCGACACATGTGATATCGACTCAGGAAATTGAGGTTGCTAATAACTTAAATTATATTAAGGAGCCGATCAAGATTGTAGGATCGCCGATCAAGATTGTAGGATCGCAGATCAAGTAGTTGAGGAACATAGTCATTCTATTGGTGAAAGTCCTATAGAGGAACCACTCAACTGAGGAAGCAACATAAGAGACAGAGGAGCTATGAGGAGACAATATCCCCACTTGTTCGAGCAAACAGGTAAGAATTTTGAGGACGAAATTTCTTTTAAGGAGGGGAGAGTTGTAATATCCCATTACCTATGAGAAGGTTAGAATAGTAAATGTGAGTGGCCAATGAGAGCTTAGAAATGTTTTTTTAATGTTCATGTATAATATGTCATATACATACACATGAATAGTTAATTTTGTTGCACATGAAAAATTGTACATGCACTTATAAATAATTTCGAGTATAATTAAACAGAGTTATGATTGTTGGGAAAATTCTGAATTTGGAATTTAATCAGTTTGGAAATTTTATTGATTAGTGAAAGTAGATATATATTTGTGAAATTCGGTGAATTTAGGATTTATTTCGAAATTTGTAGAGTATTATGAAAAATAGGAAAAAGAGTTTTAAAAGAATATTTAAAGATAGTTGAATTGTAAGAGGAGAGTTAATGGAGTTAGTTTTAAAAGAAACTTAGTTAGAGATAGACCTTAGGTAAACTGACAAGTGTAAATTGCTTTTATTAATTGTCAGAAGTAAGTTTGACTTATTCGAGAGTAAAAAGGGGGTCTTATCCTTTTCCTAAGTTCTTTCTTTGTCATCATCTTCCCCGAATTCTTCACATACACAAAGTTTTGCCATTAAACTCCTTCTGGGAGTTAACCTTACGTTTTCATATCCCTTACCACTTCCTCCACTACTAAGTGTCTTTACTGCCTCAAGAGAAAAACCAAAAGTTGGTTAGTGTTCACAATGGTTTACGTAATGTTGTGAGGAGTCAGGGTTTGAAGATAGTTGAAGCTTTTGGAGTCTTCAACAAGTAAGTAGTGAATATAATTGTTAGAGTTGTGGATTTCTGAAATAAAGTTGATAAATTTATTGTCACTGCATGATCATGGCATTTACGTATATTTATATTCTTGAACAATGTGTTAAGCGGATGAAAATTGTGGATAAGGTGTTATTTGGTTTTCGATGGATTGTTAGTGATCAGATGTTGTGGAAATAGTTCTTGGAGTTCAAATAGCAATGAAATGATAGATAGGATTAGTATAGAGAGTTAGATATATAAAGGTGATATGCTTTGTTTCTTCATTGTGCAAGTATGAATATATAAGTGTTATACGTAAGTTGATAAAAACTTAAAGATGTTTAAGAAAAAGGTTTTTTAGTCCAGGAGTGTAAAGACGTATCGTTTGTGATGACATCATTCATCTTAAAAGATGTATTATCTATAAAGACGTATCGTCTATGATGACGTCATATCGTTTGTGATTACATTATTTGTTTTAAGAGACGTATCATCTGTAAAGATGCTTCATCTTAAATTGACCATCTGTATTGTCTTAGGTTGACTTTTGCTTTGTCTTAAATTGACCATCTGTATCATCTTAGGTTGACTTTTCCTTCGTCTTCAGTTGACCATCTGTATTGTCTTAGGTTGACTTTTGCTTCATCTTAAGATGACCATCTATATTGTCTTAGATTGAATTTTGCTTTGTCTTAAGTTGACCATCTTTATTGTCTTAGGTTGACTTTTGATTCATCTTAAGTTGAGCAGCTAAATCGTCTGCTCTTTCCATTAGTCTGCTTTTCCTTTCGTCTGTTATTTCCTTTCTTTTGCTCTTTGCATTCATCGGTTCTTTCTACTCGTCTGCTTTTGCTTTCATCTGCTATTTACATTAGTCTACTTTTGCTTTCGTCTGCTATTTCCTTTTGTATACTCTTTACATTCGCTGCTTTTGCTTTCATCTGCTATTTCCTTTCGTCTACTCTTTACATTCGTCTGCTTTTGTATCCGTCTGCTCTTTCCATTCGTCTGCTTTTGCATTTGTCTGCTATTTCCTTTCATCTGCTATTTGCATTCGTCTGCTCTTTCCTTTCGTCTGCTTTTGCATTTTTCTGCTCTTTCCATTCGTCTGCTTTTGTTGTCATCTACTCTTTGCATTCGTCTGCTTTTGATTTCATCTGCTATTTCCTTTCATCTTCTCTTTGCATTCATCTGCTTTTGCATTCGTCTACTCTTTCCATTCGTCTGCTTTTTGTTTAGTCTTGTATAGATAGAACCTTGATGGGTTCTTTCAACCATAACTTTGTCGTCCGACCTCCAAATGACATGAATTTTAAAGCATTGGGTTCATAACACATTTCTTTATCTCTCTCCATAGAAATTATAGCTTTTGGTTTTGACTAAAAAAGGATTGATCTAATCAAAGTAAGGGTATCGGTTGGAAGAGCATGAACTGGATATTTTACTGAACATGTTCTTGTATTTTGATGATATCTCAATATGTAGGATTTCAAATGAGATGTCTTTTAATTTGGAGTAAATTAGAGATATAGGCCTACAAATTGTCTCAAGAATTCAAACTATGAATTTAATGGTTTTAGTGAGGCATAAACCTAAGTACTAATTATACTTAGATGAGTTTTGATTATGTGAATGATCTTGTGAAGAGATTGATGGTAAAATACCCGGGATTATCATGAACATGCATTGTACATATTTCATTTCATACATGTGCAAATTTAAACACTTATGATTGTACAAATTGTGATATTATGTATGTTAATTGATATAGAGGAGCGATTGGAATGTCAACCCCCAGACGTTGCCGGAACTTCTAGGCATTAGCTTCGAGAGCAACTTGTGAGTAACCTAGATAGTTTCTCTCAATGATTGTTTACTTAAATTATGTTTTGATTGATAAATGATTGTGAAATGAATGTGTTTGATTGTTGATTCCGGACAGGAGGTCCGATGACTGTAAAAATGTGAAATGTATACTGAAGTGATTTATAATGCAGTTGATTGTGGCATATGTATTCCATACATGAGTGCACAATCAGATAATGACAATTATGACAAGAGTAGCCATTGATTAGAGCTTAAAACTCAATGAGTGAAAAGAGCCTTGAGCTCAAACAGTGAATAGGAGCCCTAAGGCTCACTATGTATAATGAGCTCTGTATCCTCATCGGATAAGGGACAGTTAGTAATGAGCCCAGTATCCAAAATGAATACATGATAGTTTAGGCACTCGGTCATAACAATGTAATAATTGGAAAGTGTCTCATAAGCATTTCATATGCATTTTTGTCAAGTATGTCTTATTGATTGAAAGGTTGAATTTGTTTATGCCTAAGTAAAATTGTGATATTATGTAAAGTGCAATATGTGTTTATATGATACATGAAATAATGTGTTGCATAAATTGGGAGAACCATCGATGATGATTACCTCATTTGAGTTTACAAAACTCACCAAAATTGCAATGTTTTCTTTTCAGGAATGAGAGACAATTCTAGCCACTAAGAGGCTTTTCCTGCCATGTTGATTGTGTTTGACAAGAAAGGTAATGGCTTAAAGGTCGGTCAACTGGAATTTTTGGACGGCTTAGATAGATTGTATATATATAGATTTTCTTTTTTCATATAGTAAAAGTTGAAAGACACAATATAGACTTTCAGTTTTATGCAATGAAATGAGGAAAAGAATTGGTTTTTAAATATTGTGGTCTTTTATTAATGCTTTATGATTGAATATTGATATGATGCCATGTGAAGTAATGTAGTGATCGAACGTAGCTCGCCGTTATCATAAGATATGTACCAAAATTACCTCCGGGCGTCTAGGTGTGTAGCCTACGGTAAGGGGGCACTACATCAAGGATACAACAACAAGGAGATGATACATTGACAAAGGAAAGGAAACAAAAGAGTCAAAGCTATAGCAAGGATTCGGAGAGGATATAAAAGCGATGAGTCAAAGTTGTAGCAAGGAGTTAGTTCTACCACCATTTTCTTATGTAAATTATTTTCCTTATACCATATAATGTAGGGATGAAACATGTTGATTTGGTTATGTTATTTCCACTGTGTTTTGATTTCAAACAAATTTTGAAATCTACCATTTTATCCAAATCTTGCATACTTTTGTTTTCGATCCAACAATTGGTATAAGAGCCATTTTATTTTGCATAATTTCGGTTCCTATATGTGATGCATGAGTTGGCAATTAAATTTTGTATGCTCCATATTTTTATATGATAGAATTATATATATGTATGTTTTGCTCTTTTGGTTGTCCATAGAATATAGTTTTACCTTGTAAGTTTTCTTCGTTTGGTTTGTAATAAGGAGGGTGGCCTATCATCGTCATGTTTCCACCTTGGTTTCCTTTTTTTGTTTTCTTTGATTTTGTGATGTACAAAATTCTGTAATATTGAAGATGGAGTAACCATGGATCGAAGAGAATAATAGGTAATGGTTTTGGTGTATCATTTGATGTATTGGCAAAGTTTCGCTTTTATGAAAACCAAAATGCTGAAATTTTGGTGTAACAAATTTTCAGTTTTGTGAAAACCAAGGTGCTGGAATTTTTGTTTTAATAAAGTTTTTGTTTGACGAAATACACGTACTAGAATGTTTTTTGAGTGTCGGATTTACCATAAACAAGTGCTGGAATTTTTATTTTCAAAGTGACTAAATTTGGTTTGATGAAAATTCCATTACACATTTTTTACTGAATGGGCCGAATCATATGGATGAAAAGTTCAAAGCGGAAGACCCAAGTCTAAGAAGAAATTTTTGGGCCTAAAAGCCTTGTAATTTTATTTATGTTCTAAGATGGACAATCAAATGTAGCCTATTAGTTCATAAGATGAACGGATAAATGGTTGAAAATAGTATGTGATATTCTATAATGAAACAATATAGGATAAATTGCATCTAGATAAGATGATATTTATTAAAACTTAAAGACTAAAAAAGAATGAGTAGGAGAGGATGCTCATGTGAGAGTCCATGGTCTCCATGTGATGACCCATTTGTATGTGAATATAGGATGGATAATAAATTGCATCTAGATAAGATGATATTTATTAAAACTTAAAGCCCAAAAAAGATTAAGTGGGCGAGGATGCTCATGTGAGAGTCCATAGTCTCCATGTGATGACCCATTTGTATGAAGTGAAGTGTTACTCCCCACCAGATAGCATAAATCCTAGATCTCGCATTGTTTGGGTCTCTTTAAGGATAAGTCCACTCATTGGTAGCAAATGTAACCTCCCACTGAGGCATGGTTTGCAAGTACCTTTAGTAGATAAATCAAATGGTTACACACTCAATATATTTTATTAATAACCCACCCACCATAGCTCTGTTGGTAAAAGTATAGACCAAATTATGAAGCTTCTCAACAAGTTAGGCATGAAGACGCTTGGTAGTTTTTTAAGTGGGAGGGTCCCAGTTTTTCTTTTAATGGATAAGATAACCCACCGTCACTTAGTCCATTATAGGTAAGAAAAATAACTGTCATATAAAGTTTTAAATTTTTTAAGTTTTGTTAAATCTATCATCATGCATACATGCATCATGATTTAACGCAAAGTTCCAATATTGTTGACTAGTATGCTCATGTTTTAATAATTTATATTTTCAAACATAATCAACCACAATATGAATCCACTCACTTTGCTCTTGACTAATAACAAATTAGAAAATGGAGAGAATTTTAATGAATGAAGACGTAACCTTGACATTGTTCTTCAATATGAATGAATTTCATAAGTATTAATGGACAATGAGCCTACACCCTTGGGTGACAATTCAACTTCTGAGCAAGTCTAACAATATGAGCGATGGCATAATGCTAATAAGACTACTAAATGTTATATTCTAACTTCTGTTAGCAGAATGTTGCAAAAGCAAATTGCATGCATAAAAACTGCTAGTGTAAAGGTCCATCACCTACATGAGATGTTTAGTGTGAGGACTAGGTCTGCAAGAGTGAAAGCTATCCAAACCTTTCATAATCTCAAACAAAAACTTGGTGAACAAATGTGGGATTACATACTGAAAGTAATCTCAGCGGATACTGAGACTGACATGCTTAGGGTGGATATAGATCCATACATGCAGATGATTATGATCGTCAATAGCATAAACTCATCTTTTCAGTAGTTTAAGTTGGACTATGAGCTCAACAGTAAGGGTTACACCATGAGTGAGTTGATGAATACCCTCCAAAGTATGGAGGAGATATTAAATATCAAGGCTTATGGGCCAAAAGCCAATGTAGCTTCTTCTTCTAAGCCCAAAGGTAAGGGCAAGCAAAAGAAGAATGGTCCAATGAAAAAATAAGCCCAAACAGAGGTCAAGGTCCAACCCAAGAAAAAGAAGGCCAAAGTAGACACTAAGAGAAAGTGTTTCCAATTTGGTGACTAGGGTTACAAGAAAAGAAATTGTACGGTCTACTTTGAGTTCCTTAAAAGCAAACAAGGTATGGGTTTCCTAAGTTTGTTAGGAACTAGAAATGTGGCATATTTTGATTCTTGGATATTAGATTCAGGAGTCACTGACTATGTTTACAATTCTTTCTAGGGGTTCCAACAAAGGAAAAGACTACATAAAGGCCAGTTTCAAGTCAAAAGAGCAGATGGATCCTATGTTTTAGCAGAATCAGTGGGAGTAATTATGTTGGACTTTCCTAGTGGTCATAGGTTATATTTGGAGGATGTATATTATATCCCAATGATTGTAAGGAACATGATTTCTGTTTTTTATCTAATAAAATCTAGTTATTCCTTATATTTTGAAAATATTGTTTCAATATATGAGAATAAAGATTTTATTTGTAATGCGATAATTAAATAGGGATTGTTCTTTATAAAACCTATGACAGCTCACTAAACACCGTAGAATTAATAAAACCAAGACAATCCAATGACTTTAGCATTAATTCAAAATATCTGTGGCATTTGAGAATGAGTCATATCAATTAGAAAAGACTTGACAGGTTAGTGAAGGGTGGGATCCCTACAAGCTTGGATAATGATCCATTACTCACCTGTGAATCTTATATTGAAGGAAAAATGACTAAAACCTCATTTCTTTCCAAAGGAAACAGATCTGAATCTATATTGGACCTGGTACATGCTGATGCGTGTGTGCCCATGAACATACAAGCTAGAGGAGTTTATGAATATTATTCTAGACATGGCTATTTGTATTTGATGCATAAAAAAGAGTAAGTCCTTTGAAAAATTCAAAGAATTCAAAGTTGCAGCTGGGCAAGCCATTAAAACAACTTTAATTAGATCGAGGTGGTGAGTTGTTATTTGGAGGGTTCCAACAATTTCTAATTAACAATGGAATTGTTTCCAACTTGTCAGCTCCTCAAACACCTCACAGAATGGTGTAGCAAAAAGGAGGAATAAGACTCTATTAGAGATGATAAGATCAATGTTGTCCTACATTAGCCTTCCAGAATCATCATGGGGATATGCCATACAAACGACAACTTATCTTATTAACTTTGCTCCATCCAAATCGGTGCCTAAAACACCTAGGAGTTACGGATTGTTCGAGTGCCTTCATTGTGGCACTTAAGGACTTGGGGCTGCCCAGCTCATATTCTAAGTCTTAAATCCACAAAGATGGAACCAAGGTCAAAAGTTTGCTTGTTTGTACGATATCCTACAGGTACACAAGGGTACTTTTTTTACATTCCTCAAGACACGAAGGTATTTGTGTCGACAAATGCAACCTTCTTAGAGGAACAATTTGTGATAAATCACAAAGGAAGAAGTGAAGTAGTACTAAAGGAGTTAGTTATTTCATCCAAACCAAAAGTTGATTTGGATATAGCAAAATAAGCTGTCGAAATGGGTTCAAGAGTTGAATCAGAATAGCAGCCTAAACGTCAAGTAGTGCCTAGACGTAGTGGGAGGATTGTGAGACAACCAGACAAGTATCTAAGAAGAAACAGATCCCATTACTATATATAGGCTATTAATAATGTTGATGAAGAAAAATGACTCAAAGTGATGGAATCAAAAATAGATTCCATGTATATCAATGAAGTATGGTCCCTTATAGATCTACCACCAGATGTAAAAGCCATAGAGTGTAAATGGATCTATAAAGGAAAAGAGGATCTGATGGAAAGGTAGAGAATTTTAAAGATAAATTGGTAGCTAAGGGCTATACTAAAAAAGAGGGTATAGACTATGAGGAGACTTTTTCTCCAGTTGCCATGCTTAAGTCCATCAGAATTCTTTTGGCTATAACAGCCTATTTTGATTATGAAATATGACAAATGGACGTCAAGACTGCATTTCTTAATGGGGATCTTGAGGAGACCATTTATATGGCCTAACCAGAATGTGTCATTGAGCCAAGTAATGAGCATAAGGTATGCAAACTATAGAGGTCCATTTATGGACTTAAGCAAATATCTAGGTCTTGGAACATTAGGTTTAATAAGTTTATCAAAACCTATGGATTTATACAAAACCTAGATAAGCCTTGTGTCTATAAAAGGATACAAGAAGGGAAGGTTACTTTCCTAATCCTGAATGTCGATGACATTTTGTTCATTGGGAATGATGTAGGAATGTTATCTATAGTTGAGGGATGGCTAAACAAACAGTTCTCAATAAAGGATTTAAGAGAGGCTAGCTATATTCTAGGGATCAAACTTATAAGCAATTGTAAAAACACACTAATAGCCTTATCTCAAATAACCTACATTGAGAACATTCTCAAAAAGTTTTCCATGCAGGATTTCAAGAGGGGTTTCATACGAACTACACATGGAATCAAACTTTCAAAGGAACAAGCACCTAAGACCCAAAAGGAGGTCAAACACATGCATAACATTCCATATGCTTGGTAGTTGCAATTTTAATGCATGCTATGCTTTGCAAACTAGATATCTATTATGCAGTGGGACTAGTAAGTAGATTCCAGTCCAATCCAGGAATGGAACATTGGACTACGGTTAAGTACATACTAAAATATCTTCGTAGAATGAAGAACTTAATGCTTGTTTACTCTGTAAGTAACATTATTCCGACAAGATATATAGATTCCAATTTTCAATCAGATGTTGATTTAAGGAAATTAACTTCTAGTTCTATATTTTTTTATAGGAGGTAGATCCATAGTCTGGAGGAGTATCAAGCAATCTTGTGTTATTGATTCAACTATAGAGGCTGAGTATGTTGTTACTTATGAAGCAGCAAAAGAAGCAGTCTAGCTCTGCAAGTTCCTGAATGATATGGAGGTAGTTCCTAAGGTAAAAAAAGCCATTACACCGTCTTATGATAATAGTGCAGCAGTGGTTAATTCTAAACAACCTCGAAACCATAAAGCTGCTAGACATATTAAAAGAAAGTATCATTTCATAAGGGAGATAATACAACGTGGTGAGGTGAATATGGTAATTCCCACAAAGCAAAACTTTGCTGATCCATTTATGAAAACGCTGTCTCAAAAAAGTTTTGAGGGTCACATAGCAGGGATGAGAATGAGGGATATGTCAAATTTGCTTTAGAGCAAGTTGGAGATTTGTTAGCACCCGAATTTTTTTAGTTAAGCATGATTTAAATAATTATGAGGTTTGGATAGGTGCATTTTTGGGAGCTAAAACTTTTTTATGTCTATGTTAGTAGAATTTATTTCATAGGTTAGTTGAATTAAAAGTGATAAGAATGCATAAAGGGTATTTTGGGTAGTTTACTTAAGATTAAAAACAATAAGGCATTAAAGGAAGGGCAAGGTGGACTTTTCTCATTCATTAAGGGTAAAATGGGAAGGAAGAAG
>JANSVA010028968.1:0-14407 GCA_025504915.1 Erythroxylum reticulatum | reverse complement strand
TGCCATTGATCGAATTTTCTTACAATAATTCGTACCACTCGAGCATTCAAATGGCTCCTTATGATGCACTGTGTGGACTAGAAAGACAAAAGAAAAAATATCAAATATTGGTGAAAATATTGCAGGCCACGATTTTGGCCTACAATAGGGTAAAATTATCCACTCGATTTTTAGCTAAAATTTTTACCATTTTGCTCTTCCTTCACTTATATATTCATTTCTTACTTCATTTTTTTACTCACTTTCATTTTAACTTTATCTCTCTAAGTTTACAACCTCCAAACACTCTTCCTTCTCTCTAACCAAATTCCAAATTTTCATTTTATTCCAACCTTCACCTACTTGCAACCCATTATGTTGCGCATTAAGCATTCAACGAAGTGCAACCAATCATCGAGATGAAATCAAGTCTCAGGGAGGAACAGGTTAGTGGATTTCGGATCATCCTTCCTAATCTACACAGAGGAGGAAGGTATTCATTACCAATCTTTTAATGTTAAACAAATAGTAGTCCCGAAATATTTTAATTTAAATATACTTGATAGGCTAGAATTGCGAGATAGGGTAGAGAATCTAGCAGAAAGAATTCAATGGGCGAAGTTTATACACTTCTAATATCCTGTCTACCAGGAGCTCCCTCTCGAATTCTTCAGTTCCCTTTATATCGAACCTAGTAACCCTAAGGAAATGTGGTTTAAGTTGCAGGGATGAACTTATGAGCTAAACATTGAAATCATGTGTGATATTTACGAGTTCCCCAAATCTTCCATTATCGATCATCACAATGATTTTTGTGCTTCTCGCTATTGGAATGAACTCACTGGGTTAGAGCGATTCGATGCTAAGAATGCCCACAACAACATCATACAAACCCATGAGCACTTGTTATTACATAAGTTAATGCTTCAATTAGTTTTGACAAATCAAAACCAACAAGTGCTCAACAAAGAAACTTTTTCTGTTATGCTGCATGGATCACAACATCCTAGTGTGCACCTCCACACATGTGCTTAATGCTATTGTTGCAACTCTAAGCAAGAGGAGCAAAAATTTGGGTATAGGGTGTTTGGTTTCTACTATTGCTGAGTACTATGACGTGGATTGTAATGGTTTAACCATCTACCTCCCGGATTTTCTAAATCACCATCATTTGTGGTGTATTGAAATCCTTAAGTCCCATAACATGGAACTTTAGGACATCAGATAAAAGACTCATATGAAGATCAAGTGCGTTCTAGCACAGGGCCTCCTCAACAGGTAGAAGAGGACTCAACTAGCGAGGAGTTTGAAGAGGAAGAAGACACAAAAGAACCAGGTTGGATGAAAGTGCTTGATATAATATCTGCGAACACCAAGGTAATTACAAGTACACTTGTAGAGAACTCTAGAAGGATGAAGTAGATGGCCTACACACAACAACTTTAGAGTCGAGATATACGTCAAATTCATGAGTACTTCGAGGCTCAAGGAGTACAATTGCCACCTTGAACACCATCCCTGCCTCCATCAACGTGAGGCTTTGTTTCTAACCTTTTTCTTTTAACTTTAGTCTTTATTTTTGTTTATGTTTTATTTTATTTTATGCCTCTTGTTTCTATGTGTGTTTATTTGTCTCCTTGTCACATTGAGAACAATATGTTGTTCAAGTGTGGGGAGGGTTATGTGTTTGCTTTGAATGTAAATTTTGCATATTATATGATAGTTTGTTAGGTCGCATATTGTGAATTGTATGAATGTGTCAATGACTTGGATAGAATGAAAATTGATTTAATTTTGAACATAATATATTAGGTTGTGAAGAGTTATTAGCTCGTGAAATTGTTAATCTAGTCCTTTATCTAAATATGCAAGTTAATTAGGATTTAGTGTTAGTTTATCACCCTATAAGTTGTCACATTCATTCATAATTTTAGGTATTTTGACTAAAGTAGCTTTGCTAGTATTTTTTATGAAAACAAGTAGCTAAAGCAAAAAGGTAGGAATTAAACAATAATAATTCAAAAATGTATGATTGTTAATTTTAAATAAATAAGTATTCCGTTGGCATTCGGGTTATGAATAGAGCTAGTAGCCAGTTGAGAACGTGATGTAGCCAAGTAACCAGATTGACATGCATCACAAATGTGTGCCTCCGCGTCAAAAGTCTATAATGACATTCCAACCAAGCAACTTAATAAAAACATGACTTAGTCGAGTAACTAGATCGACATTCATCACCAATGTTTGCCTCCGTGTAAAAGATTAGGTCCATGTCGACAGAAAGCAATTTAAAATTTTATTTTTTCTAATAAAAACCTACCAAATAAGTAAGTAGCTTGACTTTTCATGAAAATGTACTTAGGAATAGTTGCAAAGTTTTAAGGACCAAATAATTATTAATGTGTGTGCACAATTGAAAGTTAACTTCACATTTAAGTTTTGATTAATATGTATGTTTAATCTAGAGCTGCTAGATGTAGATTTTACATGTTAAATTTAAATCTAAATTTATTTGATGAAGTTGAAGCCATTGTCTCATTATTGCATTATGTGCTTTATGATTTTTGTGTGTTTGTTATTTTGATTGCTCGAGGAAAAACAAATGTTTAAGTGTAGGGATGTTTATAAGTGTAAATTGCATCGTGTTTTAAGGCATAGTTAGATATGTGTTTAGTCATTAATTCAATCATTTAGTATTTGTTTAGGTTAGAATTGTGTTAGTTTGTTAATTATTTGTGTTTTAAGTGTTTTATAGGTTAGCATAAGCTTTTAAGTTTAAATGTTATATTTTTAAGGTACCTTGATGTGTTTGCTAGTGTTTCAGGGTCAAAATCGAAGAGCAGACAAGTTTCAGAGATGTTTGGGTCGAAACAACAGCCCACGATTGTGGCATAATAGGCCATAATTATGATAGAAGCAGCAGATTTGCCCACGATCATGGCCACAATTGTGACAGAACCTAAGAAATGGCCCACCATTATGGCCTATAGGGCAGACACGCAGACACTCAAAAACATCAAATTTTGAGGGATTTTTTAGACCTTTCGAACCCTGAACAAACCTTAGGATTGCTCAGAACATAAGAGGATATTTAAAAGAGGCAGAAAAGAGAGCTTTTGCATTAGCCACCTTGAGGTAGACAGAAATCATAAAGAGATAGAGGAAGAGAAGAAGGAAGAGAGAAGAGGAGAAGAAGCTAACTTGACATACTTCCAAGATCAGGAGGTTTCTTGACGTCGTTGCCTCCTATCATCCATCATCCATTTAATTTCAGTTTTGTTATTGTATAGAATTGGATTGAACAATTGATGATAGGATCTAGAATGTTGAGGATGTTCTAAACTCACTTTTAAATTTTTATTCTTGAATTAATGTAAATCTGATTATATATGTGTTTATTGGATCTATTGTGGTTTAATTCTACAATTGCGTAATTCAGTAATAAACTGAGAGGATAAATCAAATGAAAAATGATTAAATTGGACTAACAAGAGTTAGGTGATTTAATAGAACAATAATTGAATTAGATCGAGAAATTGTGCGAAGAGAGATTTTGCACAGGTTTCTGATAGTTTATTAGACAACTTTAAAACTAATTAGGGTTTTGGATAGGTTATAAATTGAGATATTGCAACCCCTATAATCTGATTAGGTTTATGATTTAAGGTCAATAGTTATAAATCGAGAGGGAGTAATTAACCCTAGGATAATCTAGAACCAACAATCCAATAATTCATAATCAGTTAGGTTAGCATTAAGGATAGGTAAAATTCCCTTTCTCTTAATTAGTAATTTCTTTCAGTTGATTCTTGTGCATGTTGAAATGACTTAGTAATTAGTAATTTCGTGTTTGATTCTTAATTTGATTGATTGAATTAAATTCTCGTATTAGTTTCATGCATCTTAAGTTTATGTTATTTATTTCTAGCCTTAGATTTTAAGATTATATTAACTCCCTCCTTGTGGGATCGACACCTTTTCTACTACGCTAACAAATCGTACGCTTGTGGATTATCAAGGGTTAATATTAAAACTTACTCACAACTAAACCTTACGATCAGTGAGTTCTATTGGCTTCTCCTTTCAATTTGCTTACCTTTTCAAGTTCGATTTCAAGTTGTAGGACCATGGGTTGGTTCGATAATGAGAGGAATGGAGGGACTTGGCATTACAGCTCTGGTACCCGATGGAGATTATGTGTGAACTAATGTGAGAAGCTAACCGATATGTGTCATTCTTCTTATGTGGCATGCTCCCAAGCCTTAGAATTTTATAAATCTGATATCACTAAAATAAGAGCACAAAGCCAATGAAAATTTTCACTAGTGCGTGGTGTCAGTTACGGTGGTAAGGAGGGTAAAATTTTTAGGGTTTTCGTTGGAATGGTACTGGTGTTGGTTAAAGTGTGGTAGGGGAAGAAGAATGAACGTGTAAGGATGAAATTGCAGTGGGTGGGTGAGATAATTTTTTGTGTCAATAATTAAACTAGAATTGGAAATATTGACATATGAAAATACTAAAAGGAATGGAATAAAATTGACAGCTAAAAAAACAAATATTTTTTTAAAAAAGAGAAATACTGGAAAGTAGAAATAAAATTGAACATGAAAATTTTGGGTTGCCCCTAAATGCACTTCTTTTAAGTTATTAGCTGGATGTGTTCATCAACTTACCTGATTAGAGATAGATTGGGGCTACCAGCTCTATCACTTTCACATTCTTGACTAGAGAATTCTCATAGTACGGTTTCAGGCAGTGTCTATTAACCTTAAACATCTTAAAAGTGTCTAAACTTTGAATTTCTACCACCTCATAGGAAAATACATTAGTAACAATAAATGGTCCGACCCAGTGAGATCGTAATTTTCCTATAAATAACTTAAGCTTTGAATGATAAAGAAGAACATTTTGTCCTACTAAAAGTTTCTTCCTTAAAATCATTTTATCATGAAAAGCTTTAGTTTTGCCCTTACAAAATTTTTGCATTTTCATAAGCCTCATTACGGATCTCTTCTAACTTTTGCAATTGCAACTTCCAATTATTACCAGCCTCTACCAAATCCATGTTGAACTACTTTATAGCCTAGTAGGCTCTATGTTCTATTTCCACGAGCAAATGACAAGGTTTATCGAAAACTAACCTATATGGTGACATGCCTATTGGAGTTTTGTAAATAGTCCGATAGGCCCACAACGCATCATCCAAACATAAGCTCCAATCTTTTCTGTTCAACTTCACCACTTTTTCCAAATTTGATTTAATTTCCCAGTTGGAGACTTTAGCTTGCCTACTTCATCAATGTTCCAATAACTTTACCGCAGAAATGAGTTCCCATGTCACTAATCATACTTTGAGGTATTCCATACCTGACAAAAATGTTAGATTTGACAACTTTGACTACAACCTTAGCATCATCAGCTTGAGTAACTTTCGCTTCTATCCACTTCGACACATAATCTACAGCTAAAATGATAAAATTCTTACCAAAAGATGAAGGAAAATGACCCATTAAGTCAATTCCCCATATATCAAAAATTTCACATACAAAGATATCTGTAAGTGGAATTTGATCTTTTCATCCCAGACTACCTATTCTTTAGAAACGATCACAACAATTACAAAACATATAAGTATCGTAAAATAATGTTGGACAAAATAAAACACATTTGAGAATTTTATGAGTTGTTCTTTTAGGGCCAAAGTGTCCCCACACACAAATGAATGGCAAAATTTTAATATGGAAGGAATTTCATCATCCGCAACACACCTTTTAATAATTTGATCAGCAGAAAATTTCCGAATATGAGGTTCGTCTCATATATAATATTTGGCCTCTGTCTAATTTTATCCTCTTCAGCTCTAGATAAATCACTAGGTAAGGTATTAGTTACCAAGAAATTTACTATATCGGCATAATATGGAATTACTTATTGGAAAGCAAAGAGACTTTCATTTGGAAATTCATCTTGGAAAACAACAGATGTATTGGTTGCAGTGATCCAGCTGAGATGATCGCCCACCAAATTTTTAGCTCCCTCCTTGTCCCGTATTTCCAACTCAAATTCTTGTAAGAGTAAGATCCACCGAATCAACCTTGGTTTTTCTTCTTTCTTAGTCACCAAATATTTCAGAGTTGTATAGTCTAAATAAATGACCACTCGTGTACCCCATAAGTAAGACTGAAAATTTTTCAACCCAAAAACTACATCCAAGAATTCTTTCTCCATTGTGGAATAATTCTTTCGAGCATTGTTAAGTGTCATGGAGGTATAGTAAATGACATGAGGTACTTTGTCCACTTTTTCACCCAAAACTACGCCAACTTCATCATCCAATGCATCGCATATTAATTCGAAGGGAATGCCCCATTTCGGTTGTTAAATTATTGGGACAGTATGAAGTCGCTCCTTTAGTTCATAAAATGCAATTTTGCGTGGCTCATCAAAATCAAAAACTTGATTGGGTTTTGGTTGTGTAGAACTTTTAATTATTAACCATCAATAATCTACAAGCGCACAGTTTGTTAGCATAGTATTAAACATGTCGATCCCACGAGGAGGGACTAATCTAATCCTAAAATCTAAGGCTAGAAACAAACAACATAAATTTAAGATGAAACGAAACTAATACGATAATTTAATTCAATCAATTAAATTAAGAATAAAACGTTAAAATACTAATTATTAAGCAATTTGCAACACACCCAAGAATCAACTGAAAGAAATTACCAATTGAGAGAAAGGGAATTTACCTATCCTTAATGTTAACCTAGTTAATTGTCAATTATTGGATTGTTGGTTCTAGACTATCCTAGGGTTGATTACTCTGTCTCGAGTTATAACCATTAACCCTAAATCATAAACCTAATTAGATTATAGAGGTTGCAATCTATTAATTCATAACGTATCCAAAACCCTAATTAGTTCTAAAGCTCTCTACTAAACTATTAGAAACCTATGTAAGATCTCTCTGTAAACAAATTATCGATCTAATTTAATTATGGTTTCCATTAAATCATCTAACTTTGGTTAGTCGAATTTAATCATTTTTCATTCGATTCACCTTCTTAGTTTATTATCGAATTATACAATAGTATAATCAAATCACAATAATATCCAATAAACATATAAATAATCAGGTTCTCATTAATTCAAGAATGAAATTCCGAAGGTGAGTTTAGAACATCCTCGACATTCTAGATTCTATAATTAACTGTTCAATCCAATTCTATACAAAAATAAAACTAAAAAGAATAGGAAGTATAATCTAACTACTAAATGTGCTAATTTATGGTCATTAGCTTGACCTTGTATCATTGGAAACTCAACCGAGATCAATTATGAGTGACTTGCTTCCACTCTTTTCATTCAACATCAATTTTGTAGCTTGTAAGTAAGCTACAAATTACAAAATGATCAAAAGGACAACGTTGATAAAATTATGAAAACACATTAAGCTCAGTAATGTCCTTTTTTTTTTAGTGAAATGTTAACAAAACAGGAAATAAAGAAACTCCCTGAATCTTCCAATGGAATCTAGTAGTTTTCCCGTTAAGAGGGTGAGTTGTTCTTTTCTTGGTTCTTCCTCATTCACCCTCATCTCCTCTTCTTCTTTAGCTTGTTGAATAGAGACTTCCATATCTTCTTCAAATTTGATGCCCATTGTCAACTGTTCTTTGTGCTCTCGCTTCTTCAAAGATTCAAGCACATAAATTTTTCTAAAAGAGTCGCCTTCCTCCAGATTCTTTAATACATCATTTATGTTGAATGTCACTTAGTCATCACTAATCCAAATGATGAGGTTCTCTTCATGGACATATACCCCATTTTCTTCAATGTTCAAGCATGGTATACCAAGATCTAGGGAATAATAGGGAGGGTAGGGTTGTGTGTTCTTTTCTTCATCCTCTTTCTTCATCTGTTGGTCTTCTACGAGATGTGGTTTAACTTAATTTCCCATCAGCTCTTCTTGCTCTTCCCTATATCTAAGTATGATAGGCTTGTATTGCTCTCGTGGATGTAATTCCATATTGCTTGGAGAGTCTTCCACTTCTCTTACAAAATTCACAGAAAAGATGTCTCATTTGAATCTTCAGGATGTGAATAGAAGAGGCATGATTTTCCATTATTGGATCAAATTGTTCTTCCAATCTCTTCCATGTTTGTTAGCTTATCCATCATTTTGTCCAGTTTGGAATCCTATAAACTTGACTCATCTTACTGAAGTCCTAAGAGGTCTTGATGTTCCATTTGAGTACTTACATTATTAGACCAATAGAAATCTAGGTGGTTCTGCCACCCTCGAAGTGTACGTATTCATATAAGGATGATGATTTCCTCAACTAAATTGGGGCTCATTGAAATCTGCAAGAGTCCTTTGCTCCCTATAACATACATCCTCCATGATCGTTCTTTTTATCTCTTCTCAGTATTCAACTCTTGAGATTCCCTATTGTTTTCTGGTGATATTCAAGTTCATGTGTCGTCTACATTATGCCCAATTTTTTAACACAAAAGAAGGTAAAAAAAAGCCTTAAATTATAAGAATTAACCTAATCTTCACCTCTATAGAAACGATGCCAAAAAATTGATTAGGGTTTAGTTGAGTGTAAGTTTTAATTATTAACCCTCGATAATTCGCAAGCGCACGATTCGTTAGTGTAGTACTAAAGGTGTCGATCCCACGAGGAGGAAACTAATCTAATCCTAAAATCTAAGGTCATAAACAAATAACAATAATTCAAGATGCAACGAAACTAATACGAGAATTTAATTCTATCAATTAAATTAAGAATCAAACACAAAAATACTAATTATTAAGCAATTTGCAACACACCCAAGAATCAACCGAAGAAAATTACCAATTGAGAGAAAGGGAATTTGACCTATCCTTAATGCTAACTTAGTTGATTGTGAATTATTGGATTGTTGGTTCTAGACTATCCTAGGGTTGATTACTTTGTCTCGAGTTTTAACCATTAACCCTAATTCATAAACCCTAATTAGATTATATAGGTTGCAATCTCTCAATTCACAACCTATCCAAAACCCTAATTAGTTCTGAAGTTCTCTACTAAACTGTTGGAAACCTATACAAGATCTCTCTGCAAACAAATTATCAATCTAATTTAATTCTAGTTTCTATTAAATCACCTAACTTTTGTTAGTCGAATTTAATTGTTTTTCATTCGATCCACCCTCTCAGTTTATTATCAAATTATGCCATAGCATAATCAAACCACAACAATATCCAATAAACATATAAATAATTAGATTCTTATTAATTCAAGAATAAAATTCCAAATGTGAGTTTAGAACATCCTTGACATTCTAGATCCTATCATAAACTATTCAATCCAATTATATACAAAAATAAAACTAAAAAGAACAGGAAATACAATCCAAAATGTAGCGACATCGGAAATCCTCTTGATCTAAGAAGTACTTCGAGTCAGCTTCTTCTCCTCTTCTCTGTTCCTTCCTCTATCTCTCAATGATCTCTCTCAAAGGTTTATCAACGTGGCTACCAAAAAGCTCCATTCTCTACCTCTTTTATTCTTTTTATATCCTCTTATACTTTGGGTAACCCAAAGTTTTTTCCAAGGTCCGAAAGGTCCAAAAAATCCCTCAAAACTTGACTTTTATAAGTGTGTACACATAAGCCTAATGCAGGCCACGATCGTGGCTCACATTTGAACCTTCTGTCATGATCGTGGGCTGTTCCTTGATCTTTTTTCACGATCATGGCATGCAAGCCATGATTGTGGGACAAATTTGGAACTTCTATAACAATCATATCCTGATAAGCCACGATTGTGGTCGTTGTTTTGGCCCGAATGTTTTCAAAACTTCTCCGTTCTTTGATATTGACCCTGAAAAACTAGCAAAAACATCAAGGTATCCCAAAAACATAATATTTAAGCTCAAAAACTTGTACTAACCCTTAAAAAACATAAAACATAATTAAACCACCAACACACACAATTTTAACCTACACATATACTAAATGATTGAATTAACGACTAAACACAAACCAAACTATACCTTAGAACATGATGCAATCTACAGTTATCATCTATCATAGGTTGAGCAATCTTCAAAAAGTCTTTAATAAAATGCCGATAGAATCCTGCTTGACTAAGAAAAGAGTGAACTTCTCGCATAGTTGTGAGGTAAGGTAAAGATATTATAACATCTATCTTAGCCTTATCAACCTCAATTCCTTTATAAGAGATTGTATTACCCAAAATTATGCCTTGATCAATCATAAAATGACATTTTTCATAATTTAAAACCAAATTAGTCTCAATGCAACGTTTAAGCACTTTCCTAGGGTTGATAATGCATGTTTCAAAAGATTCTCCATAAACTGTAAACTCATCCATGAAAACTTCCATATAATCTTCCACAAGATTAGAGAAAATACTTACCATACATCTTTGAAATGTCACCGGTGCATTACACAACTCAAATGGCATTCTTCGACTAGCCAAGGTGCCAAATGGACATATGAAAGTTGTTTTCTCTTAGTCCTTTAATGAAACCAAAATCTGATGATAACCTAAATAATTATCTAGATAATAGTAGTGAGAATTACCTACAAGTCTTTCAAGCATTTGATCAATAAATGTAAGTGAAAAATGATCTTTTTTAATAACTGAATTTAGCTTCCTATAATCTGTACAAACTCTCTACCTATTTTGAACATGAGTGGGTATCAACTCACTGTCACTATTTTCTATTACAATTACCCCACTTTTCTTTGGAATTACTTGGATCGAACTTACCTAATTGCTATCTGAAATGAAGTAGATAATCCCAACATCAAGAAGTGTCAAGATTTCCTTTTCCACCATCTTCATCATGGGTGGATTTAAATGACGCTAGGGTTGCCTTACCTCTTTGGCTTCATCTTCAATCAAAATTTGGTGCCTACAAATGGTGGGACTAATACCTTTTAAATTAGCTACTCTTTACCCAATGGTTTGTTTGTGTTGTCATAGCGCCTGAATTAGTTGTTCATTCTACAAAGGAGTGAGTTTAATTAAGATAATAACAGGCAAAATATCTAGATCACCCAAAAATATGTATTTTAGATGGTTGGGCAAATTTTTCAACTCCAATATGGGCAGTTGAATCAACGAAGGCAATAATTTTGAATTGTTTCGGGATAACTCCATATAAGGTAATTGCCTCACCATTTTCTTAGTTTTCTCCAATTTGCAAAACATGACTTCAAGTTTGTTATTGGGCACCGACATCTCTGTAAGCAATTGCCACTGAAATGCATCTCCAATTTCAAGAATTGTCTCAAGTTCATCTCTTCCATTTAAGGAATGGAGAATTTTTCTGCACCTAAGGGTCAATAAAATCCACAAAAATAACGGGTTGTTCATCATCCGAAAATTTTATGGCATTGTATATATTGAATTTAATTAATTAACCATCAAATTCTATAGTCAATGATCCATCATGAACATCAATTTTTGTTCTAGTGGTTTTCAAGAATGGTCTTCTAAATAAAATTGGAGTTGAAGAGGATACAACCTTACTACCCTTCTGTAAAATGTAAAAAATAGCTGGAAAAAGCATTTCGTCTACTTGAACTAAATATCCTCTAACATGCCCTTTAGATAAGCATTCGAATAATCCCCTAATTGAATCACTACATTAGTCTCTTTGAGGGGGTTTAAGGACTTGTAAACATCATAAGGCGTGACATTTATTAATGGACCTAAATCTAACATAGCCTTTTTAAATTCTTAAGTCACCAATTTTACAGGGGATAGTGAACATACCAAGGTCCTAACATTTAGGTGGTAGCTTTTTCTTCTGAAGTATTGTAAATATGTTCTCTCCTAATTGTATTTTCTCATCATTTTTCAATTTCCATTTGAAAGTGCAAAGCTCCTTTAGAAATTTAGCATAACGGGGAATTTGTTTAATAGCATCAAGCAAAGGAATATTTACTTGTACTTTTATGAAAGTCTCCAATATCTCTTTCTCTTGCTCCTCTTTCTTTGCTTTGGCAAATCGATTAGGAAAAGGGGGCAGCACAACAAATTTCTGCATATTTGAATTTGTTTTTGCTCCTTTTTCCTTTTCTGGCTGGTTGGGTACTTCTTTCCCTACTTCTTTCATTTCCCTCTTAGAGAATTTTGGAGAAGGTTCTTTCAATTCTTTACCACTCCGTAACATAACAGCTTTGACACTTTTCTTGGGAATTCTTTCTATTTGAGCAGAAGATTTTCCATAATGTTGCACCTCTAATCGATTACTATTGCCATTTAGCTCAATTGATTTTCAAGATTTTGAATACTAATTTAAGTATCTTGCTGAAATGTCAAGGTGTTAGTGGCCAAATATCTAACTATATCTTCTATAGAGGATTTACCTTCTAATTTGGGTGCCATTTGTTGATGTTGTCTAGGAATATAGGGTTCCCTATATTGTTAGAAATTTGAAGTGGTTTATTGTCCTTGAGAGTTAACATAACGCAGATTTGGATGGTCACACCAACCCGGATTATAGGTGTTTGAGAATAGATCATATTTCCTTTGAGTTTGCTCGACAAATCCTCCCATAGCATTGACCTGTTCTTCACTTTCCTCTTGTAAAATCGAGTATGCATCAATAGAGTGTCCCAACATTAAACATATTTCACATGCCTTTGTTTCTTCTTTCTTTGTGACTACGAATTGCTGCACCAAAAATTTAAGATCGTCTACTCTCTTCTCCAACGCTAACACATTCACCTTATTCATTTATTTTGAACTATGGCCAAAACATATCCCAAATTGTTGTGTATTGGAAGCAATGTTCACTATTAAATCTCTTGCGGTTGTCGGTGTTTTTTCAACCAAAGCTCCACCACTTGTAGTATCGATCACACTCCTGTCTGTCAACAAAAGACCTTTATAGAAATATTGAATCAACAATTGATCGTTTATTTGGTGATGGGGGCAGCTCGCACATAGGTTCTTGAATCTTTCCTAATATTCATATAATGTCTCACCATGTGTTATCAGATGCCACAAATTTCTTTTCTAATATCGGAAGCTCTTGACATTGGAAAATATTTTTCAAAGAATAGTCTCTTGATTTCAGCTCATGTCTGCACATTTTCACTAGCGGAGTAATACAACCAATCTTAAGCATCATGTTTTAGAGAAAATGGGAAGGCTCTTAATTTGATTTGCTCCTCAGTCAGATTCGTAGGCTTCATACCTATACAAATCACATCAAATTCCTTCAAATGCTTGTAAGGATCTTATAAGGCCCCCAATTATACCCTAGTGGAAATGTTACATGTCCATAAAAGTAAAAATGATAGGTGTTGAAATTGTGATATGATTGTGAATTACATAATTTTTGAATTTTGGTTTGATGAACCATGAGTAGCAATTTAGTATTAATTGATAACATTAGAAATTTGATGCATTAAAATGTACATTTGGACTAGGAAAATTGTCAAGCGGCAAGATAAGTTGGTACATGAAAATTAGTATGACCAAGCCTATACATTGAATGACATTTGACAACATTGGTTGAGTGACAAATGGCCTAATAAAATTGTGACATTTGGTAACTTAAATGGAGGACAAATGGCTTATTTCTATGTGTGACATGTGCGTTATTCCATTAAAGGATATATGGTTTGTGTCTTTGTATGATAAGTGTTTTTAGAGTAAGAACACCTATCTTACACATGGCATGACCTTATGCATTAGCTAATTTTTGTTATAACTCATCCTTCTCTTTACTCATTCACCACCGAAATCATCCCCTCTCCTTGCTCTAAATTTTACTTCAATTTTCATGTGCTATCACACTAAACTCCTTGCCATATACTACATTAAGAAGCTACCTCAAGCTATCTTTTATATTGTTGTCTTTTGGGTGTTAAGATCATCCTACACCTACCTAGATTTTGTAAGTGTATTGGTTGCATAAAGGGCTAGTTTGGTTAGTTCTTTGAAGAAGGAACTTGAAGGTAATTAGGTAAGGGAATTCTAAACTTGATAGCATGTTGTGTTATGAATTATGTGATGTTTGAAATGTATAGAATATGTATTGAATTGATGATGAATTGAGTTATGGAATATGATACTTGTTTGATAGCTTTTGCTTTGGATTTTCATGTATGTAAGATAATGATTTGTGAGTTGCATAATGAATGATTTTTGAATTAGATTTGAATATGAATTTGATGAGGTATTGAAGCATGAATGAGGTAGAATTGAAGTGAAATTGATGGACGTTGGTGAAGGTGTGTCCAATGGAAGTGAAGAAGTCAAGTTTTGGAAACAAATTGGAGGTTGTGGGTAAGTGAACCTTCGATTCACTCATCCCACGATCGTGGGATTTATAAGGTTCATTCCTATAATCGTGGGAAGTACTTAGGAATGAGAAAAGGTTGGTTTTAGGC
>JANSVA010028931.1:0-14410 GCA_025504915.1 Erythroxylum reticulatum | reverse complement strand
CAAACTCATATATTAATGGTCCTATTCTTACAATAATTTCATGTGGACCAATTTATGTTAGGCTTAGCGTATACTTTTTTCCAACCTGAGCACAACTTGCCAAGGTGATACTGTCAGAAACTTTGCTTGATATTTCATATATCTTTAGTGTTAATATACTTAACTCATGAGTCTATCTCACTTTATTCCAATCTTTGATGTTGATCCACCTAATTTGTTTGTCTTTCTTGAGCCACCTAATTTTTAATACATATCAATTTCACTTATGATCAACATCTCCCATCAATTCTGGCCTTCAACTATTTTTAGACCTTATTCATCCACATATAAAGGCAGATGACTCTTTCTGTCGTATAACGCCTCATACGATATTCTAATGATATCATTGTGATAATGATTGACATTGACCTTATGTTTCTATGAACTCCAAAATATCAGCTTTAAGTATATCTCCAACAGTTAAGCCTGTTGACAACTTATACATGTAGTCACTTGTTTTTACATTCTTAATCGAAAAACATTGTTTCGTCATATTTCTACTAGGATGTATAACAAAGGTTGTTATTTGTGCTTAATCAAACAATCTTTAACTCAATCATCTTTATCGCGTACACATACTTCTTATTTCAATCACAAAGTATCATTTTCCAATTCAAACTCAAAATTTGGATTCATTTTAAATTTTTAATTTCCTCATTAAGATTCATCAATTCTAAATCCACAATTTAGTCTTTGCTAATCTTTTCATGTGAAATTGATCTTAGATTTAATAGCTAATAGTACTTTGGTTTGCCCAAAAGTCAACACATCATTCTATGCTCTTCATTGCACTAGATTTGGTAACCACAATCTCTAAATTTGTGTTATTCCTTTATTGAATTTTTTGTTCAAGCATTAGATATACATTAGCTTTACCAGGATAGTACTCATTTGTACAATCATAATCTTTCAGTATTTCTATCCATTATCTCAGTCTTATATTCAATTCTTTTAAACTCAATAAGTACCTCAAACTTTATTGATCTGTATACTTATATAGATCTGAAATATTTCACTGTACATATAGTGTCTTCAAGCTTTCATAGTAATGTCTATTTTAGTAAGTTTCAAATCATGTATCAAATAATTAACTCACGAGACTTTAATTGTCTCTAGGTATACAAAATCAGTTTATTATGTTGCATGCGAAACATCATTGTATATTATAAAATCTCCAAATTTATTATTATTTGTTGTGATTGAGTGCCTTTCAGATACAAATACTGCCTCTTTGGGCTCAGTCAGATATATAAATCACGAAGCAAAGCTGTATATGCATAATTATAAGCATAAAGCTCTTCTAGACTAGCTACTCTGATCACAACACCTTTATCAGAACATGCATTATATGAAACGTATTAAATAACAAAATATACCACGTATAGCATTCACTTTTAATGCACAGACAGAATCTCATATTCGTTTAAAACCACAGATTTTCTTAGTTATTCAAAATATTCTTCTCAACTTCTCGAATACATTGAAGATATCATCTATGTTCATAGTCACTAATTGATTTAAGCAAAATTGGATCATTTTATTCTTCAATATCATGATACTTTCGGGGGTATTGTTAACTCTAACAAATATTGCCAAAACTCAATGTGCCCATGATTAGTTCTCGTAATTCCTTAAGTAAATAATTCCTCAATAAGGTAATATTATCTTATGTTATATTTAGTTTCTCAGTTGACTTATTTTCCTAAATAATTTTCTCCATTCATTCAATTTCGTCTTATTTCACATTGACTTACTGCAATGTCGAACCACTCTTACTAGTTTCCTCACTCATTTCTTTATTTACAATCTTAACTTCCTGTGTTGATAACACTTTTCTCAAATCAAAATTTTATCCCCTGAACATATTTTCATATAATGTAATACATGCCTAAGTTCTCCTCACATTAACAAGAGTTTCGCCTTAAATTCAAGAATCAAATCATATAGTTGGATACTTTACATCAAACAAAATGCATACACTCTTAGTAGCATTTTCCCATCTTATGCTTGAGTCTCCGTTAGGAATAGAACTCCAATATTCACTTTTATTTTTTTTCCATTTCCGTTCATTTTTAGAAGTAAACCATCTGATCTACTTAACCTAATTCGGTGAAATTCTTCTTCAAAAGAAGATTTTTTGCTACTATCATCTATACTGTTCATGTAATCTTTATCAATCATTTGTTTTCATCATTACTTATCATCCACTCTTGGTACCCAAGAAGATCAATTGCAACTATTCATAATATCTCAATAAGATAAATTTAAGTTATAACTTATATGATCAGACTATCCTTTATAATAAGGCTCAGTAAAGTATTAAACAAATTCATTTACTCTTGTACCTTGATATATACCATCAAAATAATTACATCTTATCTAGAGATGTATTTATGGCAAATCACTAATTAATAAATTATGCTCAGGATACATTAATCTCGTTTAATTCAAGACAACATTTCTCTTTTTGCGCCTATCCTGGATTGTGAGAACTGTGCGATGATCTTGCCCTTCTTCTTTTTCCCTTTAATTCTTAACCCATAATAACATCATTAACAATCTCAATCTATCCCGATTAATCATTGTAAGCACTTTCATATGTTACTCTAATTCATTTTAGACTCTAAACTATGATTAAAAGCTATTCAATAAGTCATAGATCACTTCCTATATCATCTCCACACATATAATACATATATGCTTGATACTCTCACTTGTCATGGTGATCCCATTATTAGATATGTACTCACATAATAATAAATCAACTTAACCTTGACAACTTTTACATATATCGCTATCATTATCTCACCTTCCAATTATCATTAAATCATCATACATACATATGTTCGTAATCAATTCAGAATTCTCGATGCATAATCATCCTAAAATTTCGATTTCAATTCCACTATCAAATTCTTATAGTAGATCATAACTCCTGTCACATTAATAAACAACCAGTTCAGTTCCAAGTTCATCTTCTTAAGACCATAATATTTTTTTTTCATTTCATTCCACTTGTTTACTGCAATCTTATCATTTCCATTTATTTCTTTATTTTCCTTAACTAATCCACAATAATGTATTCACATATATATCACATTTGAGGATCCACAATACAATATTGATTTCGTATTCCATATTACATCTACCAACAAATGTGTTGAATCATTATTTGTCATATCTAACCATATATTATTTCCCATTTCTAAATATCTACAAACTTTCATTTTCTCACATTCAGACAGATCATCAGTCTTTTCTCTATTTTAATCAAATCAATTTCTTAACAAATGCTCATACATGTGACTCATAGAAATGTAACTCAGATTAGGGATCAGTTGTCACCGTATGCTAAGGCACGTCTAAAATGCATGTAACTTGACACATTTTTCGAAAATGTCCATGTAAGATACTAAATCTGGGCGTTGATAACAAAATGTAACACCCCACTCTTGTAAGAAATGTACCTGAAATCTTGAGTGGTATCTGAGTATATACCCCGCAAGGGTGGCGTGCTAGAATAGTCATTCAGTCAAAACTCGTTACAATTTTTTTTAAAACAATATACACATATGCAAAAATCAATAATTAAATCGAGCCCACTTTATTCGTAAACATTTCTATTCTCAAGTGTTACAAGCACTTTACAAAACATCAGAATTTAATAGCCATTTGGGCCCATTTCAGCAAAACACTTGTAATCATAATGTCATTTCATTACCAAATCATTTACATACTCGTTGTACAATACTTGTGGAAATTTAGTTCAAAACAATAATCACTAAAGAAATATGCAAGTGCAAACTCATTCTGAACCTTAGTCCATATCTGATTTCAGTGGCTATACTCCAATTAACCTAATTGAATATGTTCTCTAAACCTAAAAATTATTGCAAATTTTGGGTGAGTTTTTACAAACTCAGTGAGTGACCATCCTCGATGGCTCCCTCAGTCACAATACACATTTAATACATATAACCATATAATTTGCATCACTTTTAGCAACGTATCATATTGAGTCACATACATTTTTCATTCACTTACACAAATAATCCAATCTCATTCAAATACATATTTATAATATGTTCACATATTCCATTCTTATTCAAATACATATCCATTATATTTCAGTCAAACAATTTAATCAAACTATCACTTCATTACACTTGAATAAAACACAATCATTCGTTTAATACCATATATTCAAAAATGTAACATTCTTATAGCTTTGCAAATCATTTAATGAATTCAAATCGTATGTGAAATGTTACAGCTTTGCAAATCATTCAATAAATTCAAATCGTATGCGAATGCTATATATATGAGACTCACATTCGTTTTTACATTGTTGTAATTGTGTGCTTTTTCAGTATCCCGTTTCACTAGGCTCGTTTATCACAGTGAGCCTTAGACTCTAACCACATATGTTTGAACTTTAAGTTATTTTCAGTAGCAGTCTCAGTCAGTAGCAACACTAGTCACAACTGCCTTTATATTATATGTATTGAAATGAAATGCATGTCATAATTCATTCAATACAATCAACCACTTTCAGTCACTTTTAATTGACAATCACTTAGGCAGTCTCATTCACATACAAGTAGCACTTCCAATGATATTCATATGCATCAAAACTCCTCGGACAATTCATGTCCCGAATTCAGTACACATTCATCAATTTCAAATTCAGTTCAATAATAAACAAAACAAGTTAAGGTGAGACGATCTTATGTTACTCACAATTGCTCCTTTAAGCCTATTGCGTTGACGTTCCGGCAATATTAGTAAGTGGTCGCGCTACTTCCTCTCCTATATACATTAACACAATTTCACATTACTGCACTGCTTATGTAATTGAGTAAACACATGTAAAAATGTATCATGTATCATGCATGTGTAATGAAAAATTCTCGGGTATATTTTTGTAACAAATTGATGTACTCCAATTGTGCCAAAATTCACACACTCATTCATTATTCCAGCTTTTGCTAAAAGCACCTCATTTAGGTCAACTTTGTATAATCAATAAGATCAAGAAAGTGATGGATTTTTGTAAAACTTTCTTCTAGACAATTGTTCCCCTATGCCTTAAGTTTCTAATGACTTCAAGATCATACAATTTTATTCACTATTTTATGAGTTATGCTCAAACTATTGTAGACTGAGTACAATTTAAATTTTGTGAAGACACCTTAGTCTAATTCGGCCTAGATCAGTATAGTTTATTTAATAACCATGGGACATGATTTCTATCCCAGGTAGTGCTACAACTAAATCAAGTTTAATTTGAATTAAGAATCAACTCATTTGGAAATCTACGTATCAAGATATAATCAAAATACCAAAGAATGTTCAGTAAAATATTCTAGTTATCAGATTCCAGCACACCTCATTATTTACATCCTAATTCATCATCATCAATCTTTTCCAAATTATTCAGATGTTCATAAATTTTGGTGGAGATGAAGATCAAGTCTCATGTCATTTGGATGTTAGGAGAAGGAGTTATAACAAAAAGAACAAAAGATGTTTAGAGAGAACACTACAGCTAACATATTCTAGAAATTCTTCTTCACCAATATCACGTGCATTTCAGTCCAATTCAAACATCATTCCCAAAACATTTAACATGCCATAAATACTAATCTTTTACTTACTTGTTTAGTTCTAACCCTAAAAGTCACTCTAAATCAGTACTCCAAAGATCCAACTATATCAGCCCTTTCAAGCCACCAAACCCAACTTCAAGATCAAGGTGGAATTAAGATGATCTTCACACCATAGAGACAGCAACATAAAGGATAACATGAAGTAGCTCCCTTAATGAATAGTTCAGAAAAAGACTTTGTGTGATATTGATGCAGAAATTCAAAACATGGCAAGGGTGATTTTGGTGGAGAAAACAAAGTGAGGGCTATAGTAATTTCTTTACAAGAACGTAACACCTAAGCTACTAGGTGTCTCATTTATGCATTAACACATGCCTCCAATGCATGACTCCCATTTGCCCTCCATTTATGCTGCCAATTGCAACACTTTCATTAGGCCACTTGTCAACTTATTAATAATGCCATTTGTCATCAACTTACTAGCCCATTTGTCACACAATGATTGATCCATATTTCAATATTTTTCCTAGTCCAAAAATACTCCAAATTTCCAAATTATCGTAAATATTACCAAAATTGCCAAATCACATTTAATATACTCCAATTTAATTTTTAAGACAATAACATACATAATTCCTATTAAAAATCAAATTTACCCAAAAATGTCAATGAATGCATAAACAACCATATTAATGTGCAAAAATCAATATTCTTGTGAATATGTATGCTATACTATGCATAAGCATGAATTACGATTCCTAATTTCTCATTAACCTCTTATAAGCACTACTTTAACTTTATCATAAGTAACTGGATGTTACAATCACCTTATGAAGCAACAAATTTCTATACTATAGAGGTACGTTACAATTGGCAATCTCAATTATTAGCAATATGTATGTATATTGGTGCTCCTATCTTGATCTTCCAAAGAGTTTTTTGAAGAAGATTGATAGACATATCATCATTTGGAATGGCAAAAGTACTAATCGAACAAAGGCCCAAAATTTGAATAGAGCATAGTATATCTTCTAAAGCAATATGGAGGGATTGGAATTGCATTTGCATACAAAATAAAACTTTAATGTCAAAGAGACTTCGGAGACTTTGTGTAGAGAAGGAAAACTTTCTAGGCTAAAACAACTCAACAGGTATTACACACTAGATAATTTATGCAATCTCACATTAAGAACAGAAATGGAGGTAGGGGAAATAGTAATTTCTTGGTTGATAATTGGTACTCCTTTAACCCATTATATATGATTATAGACTATCCCTTGTTAAAAGGTTTTTGCACATGTTAATACAAAACTCCATGCAATGATTAATAATGGAAGCTAGATTTGGCCATTCCATTCTTCAAGAGGCTCTGATAGCATTATGAAAAACTTGCCAAGTTATTTGCCTGGGCAATCCAATGCAGATAGTGTGCATTTAGGGCTTAATAAATCCACGTCCTTCATAACTGCATCTTGTAAGAAATTGCTAATAGATACATTGGAAAACTTCCATATTTATATACTAACATAACATTGTAGCTAGCCTCTTTCTAAATGCTAAGAACCAGGGATAGACTGAAATTCCACATTACTGATCACAAGTATGCCTTATATGGAGATTGCCGAGAATCTTATGATCATTTGCTTTTAAATTCTACATCCTTCATTACATTATGGGATCAATTATTAGTACTATTTAACCTACATTGGGCCAATCAAACATGGTTATCTACTTTATCTTGGGCATCCAAGATTAGTATAATAGACAAAGGTGGTCACAAGCTCTTCAAAAATGGATTTGGAATGCTTATTTATCACAGTTGGAGGGAAAGGAATGACAAGATCCTTCACAAAGCAATTGTTGAAATGAATTCTACCTTTAATGTATTCCTTACTAAGCTCATCTTAATAGCCTTAGCAAGTGGTATGAGTGAAATGTCTTGTGACTTAAAATGTAAACTCCATATGTGAACTTATCTGAGATTACCTATACAATGAGTGAGCGATAAACCCATATAGAGTTAATCTCTCTTGTTTTGATTTTTAGTAATAAAATTAAAGTCATTTTTGTTTTTAAATTTATACAAAGATTTAAAATATTGGGTTAATCATATTTTAAACTTAAAACTTTATTATATTTTGAAAAATATTTAAAATCAATTAATTGTATTAATTTAAGTTTATTCTAAATATAACTTAAAGAGTCTACTCCATTAATTGCTACTATTAAGATAGTTCACTTAAGTAATAACTAGTTGTCCTATTTCTATTGTCGTACACGTTTACAAATAATAAATTATTTGTCTCCTTTTCAATCAAAGGCAAAAGGCATTTTTTTAATCTCATAGGTCAAACCATATTGTTTCAAAATCTTTAAAATGAACCAAATATTTGCAAAATGTTCAATTTAAACAAAGTTATGAATTTCATACTGTACTATAACTAAATATTTGCAAAATGTTCAATTTAAATCAACATTATAAATTTCGTATTGAATGGGTTGATAGTAGCTAAAAAATCATACAAAACTATATTTAAAGGTATTGACCGGCTCCAAATATCTTCCGATACAAAACTATGTTTAGCATCGCGATATTCATAACATTGATTGAAACCTTAAATTGATATTATTCCATGAGAACATTGATAAAGCTGGATCTCTCACACCTTGCTCTTGCACAGATTCAGAGTCTCGCACTCACTCTCACTTTAGATTGTAAGCCTTTACGAGTGAGCAGCGCCAACGGTGATTGAATCAGCGATTGCGCAAGGGCTATATTGCTCTGAAGGACGAGTAGTAATAAAGACGAGAAAAGAGACTAGTTCCACGTTATAAGAATGGAGGGGGCTCAGCTTGTGCTTTATCCTGAACCAATTGAGAATAATTTTCAGGTGGGATAACCTTCTAGCCTTGATTTAGCTAACTCTATGGTTGTTGGTCCTATTTTATCGGCAACTGCTGAGTTGTGTGTAAGGAAATCACCTTCTTTTTGTGATTGTTTGGTAGGGCAGTCATCTAGGGCAAAATCCACTTCTTTGGTAGGTCAGAGTTCGGCTTTTGATCTTTGTAGTCAGTGGACAGGAAAATTTTGTTTAGAGTAGGAAGGGAATGATTACTTATGACCAAAGGTTCTACTTGATGATGATAATGTCCAGGAGGTTAGTGGTAAGTGGAAAGATGCTCTCATTGTTAAGGTTTAAGGGAGGTTTATTAATTTTACGTACTTAGAGAATTGGTTGAACTTGCTTTGGAAGCATTCTGCAGGACTAGATATTATTGACTTGGGGTTTGGTTTTTACCTTGCCAAGTTTGAAGAGAAGGATGATATGTTGCTAATTGTGTCCGATGCTCCGTATATTATTGGAGGTCGGCCATTGTATATTTAGAAGTGGAAGCCTAGTTTTCATCCATCTACAGCTAGAATTTCCACAATGGTTACTTAGGTTTGTTTTATTGAATTTCCAATAGAATTTTATCGTGATGAATTCCTGTTTACAGTGGCTAATGCTATTGGAATGCCCATTAAAGTGGATAGGCAGATGTCCATGGCTACTAGAGGATGTTTTGCTAGAATTTGTGATGAATTGAATCTTAAATAACCTTTTGTTCTCAAGGTTTTTATTGGAGGTGCATGGCGGCGTGTGGAGTATGAAGGAATTTTAGGGGTCTATTTAAGATGTGGCCGTGCCAATCATCATATTGGAAATTGTACAGAGGTGGTGGTTCCAGTGATTACTGGGGCGAAGAACACTGGTGTAGCTAAGGATATGGTGATGGTTGATGATAGTTCAAATTCTAAAGAAGATATCTTTAGCCTATGGTTAGTTGCATAGCATAAACAAAGGCGTATTGTTAGAAGTAAGTCTTCTTCTATTTCTCAGGAGAAGACCGTATCTAACATTATCACTGAATATCTGTTTGAATCTTTACAGGTAGGGGATAACATGGTTGTCAAGGTGGATAAGGGCTCAGTTAGGCTTGGTAAGAGGATTTCTAGTGTTAGTAGGCCTGTGGGTCCAAAAGATAAAGGTAAGAAGCCTGTGGTGGATAAGGGGGTTGGGAGGTCTGGTAGTGTGAAGGGTCAATTTTGGACTGGTTCGTTGTAAGTAGGCCTGTTTTTGAAGATCCAATGGTTGTAAATAGGAGAAAGGAGGCTTTGGAGGTTTGACAAAGTTCTGGGCCAAATGTAGAGGGTATGGTGTTTGATGCATCAGACCAGATTTTGGTCATGGGATCTCAGGTTCCTAGCATTTCGTCAGCGGAGGTGCCTGTGTTGCCGATGATTGATAATGTTAGTGGTAGGGTGGTGGAAATTTTTGTTTCGAATGAATCGAAACCTCCCGAACCAATTGCTGATGACGTCAATGTGTGTGAGAAACTAGTGCTAATTTCATAAGCTTTGGCTAATAAATTTGATTATGCAGTGAATGATGTGGTTTTGTCAGAGACTGATGATGATATTTCAGATGATAATGGAGATTGTGGTGGTCATTTTCGAAGTCGAAGACAACCTAAAAAGTTGTAAGATTTTGGCTCCTTCTTTTAATCTTTTCCAATGAATTTTAAAAATAATTCAGTGGAATTGTGGTGGAGCTGCGAAGACAGGTTTTTTGACCCATGTAAAAAAAATTATTTTTTCTTTATCGTCTAGACATTCTGATTATTGTGGAGCCTCAAATTTCGAATGAAAGAGCAACTAGGTTGGAAAAGAAGTTAGGTTTTCTGACTTCTTCCTTTCTTATTCTATTGGTTTTGTTGGTGGTGTTTGGTTGTTTTGGAATAATAATGTTTGTGATATACGTTTGCTATGGATGGATCCTCAGTTTATTCATTGTTTAGTTGATGATAGGGGGAGTAGTCGTTGGTTTCTTATTGCGGTGTATGCTAGTCCTATTCGTAGTAAGCGAGATTTTTCTGGTCTCACATGTATGATATTGCAGATTATGTAGATGAGCCTTAGTTGTTATTTAATGATTTTAATGAAATTGCATATGTCCATTAGAAAAAGGGGGTGATTTACCATCTGTCGCTAACTGTAGCAGGTTTTTATGGCATTGGAACTATGGCTCCCTTATGGATTTGGGTTGTGTGGGTTCTCAGTTTACTTGGACACGCTCAATTGCTGGAATTGGTTTTATACAAGAACGTTTAGATCGGGCTTTGTGAAATGCTAATTGGCAGCTGAGATTTCATAAAGCTTCTATTATGTCTGTGTCTCGGCTTGTTTTTGATCATTTTCCTCTGTTATTGTCTTTAAGAGGTTTCTTTTCCTTTCCTTTGGAGAGGCCATTCCAATTTGAGGCTTCTTGGACTTTATGGGAGGATTTTAAGCAAGTTGTTTCATTGGCATGTTTTGCGTCTCATGATTCTATTTTTGGTGCTCTTTTAATGGTTCAGGAACTAGCTATAAGTTAGAATAAAAAGGTTTTGGGTAATATTTTTCAGAATAAGAGGGTTTTACTTAAGCAAATAAAGGGTGTTCAGTTGGCTATTCAGAATCATCCTTCCTCTTCTCTCTTGTTGTTTGAAAAAGATTTGTTATGCCAATATGCTTTGTGTTTGAAACAGGAAGAGACACTTTAGTTTCAGAAGTCTCGTGCTGCCTAGATCAATGATGGTGATTGATGTACTAAGTACTATTATACGATTACTAGGGTTCATTGGAGATATAATAAATTACATGTTTGAAGAATGATGCTAGGGAGTGGGTGTGGGATCCAACTTTATTGAAGGATATGGCAGTGGGGTTCTATAAGAAGTTGTTCTCGAATGATGGGGTTTTTAATACTATAGGTTTTGCGTGTTTGAATTTTCCTCGATTATCTAAGACAGCAGTTGAAGATATGTTGAAACTTGTTACCCGGGAAGAAGTTTTCATTGGCTATTTCGAGTATGGGTTCTTATAAGGCCCCTGGTCTGGATGGTTTTCAACCTATATTTTTTAAGAAGTATTGGGATGTGGTTGGTAAAGAGGTTTTCCAATTTGTGTCGCAGACTTTTAATTCTAGTTTGCTAGATTCTCAGGTTGCTAAAGGTTTTATTATGCTTATTCATAAGGTTCATACTCTATAATCGATTTCTCAGTTTTGGCCTGTTACACTTTGTAATGTGTTGTATAAAGTCGTAATGAAGATTTTGTCGCATTGTTTAAAACCATATATTTATATTTTGGTTAGCCCGTGTTAGAGTAGTTTTATTCCTGATCGTACCACTGCTGATAATATTATTATTACTCAGGAATTGCCGTATTCTTTTAGGAGGTCTAAAAGTAAAGTAGGTCATTTTACTTTGAAAGTTGATTTGGACAAGGCCTATAATAGGGTCAATTGGGACTATCTGCGGTTTGTGTTATAGGTCTTTGGTTTTCCTTCTCGATGGGTTAATCTGATTTTAAGTGCTCTTTCTCAGTCTTCATTGACTATTCTATAGAATGGCAACCCTTATATATCATTCTCTGTGGCTCGAGGGCTTCTCCAAGGAGATCTAATGTCCCCTTATTTATTTGTTCTTTGTATGGAAGGTTTGACTATGCTTATTCAAAGAGCACTGATGCATAAAAAATGGATGTCTGTTAGGGCATCTAAAGGTGGGCTAGGTATTAGTCATTTGCTTTTTACTGATGATTTGCTAATTTTTGGTAAGGCTTCAACTAAGCAAGCTAAATTGGTCCGTGAGGTTTTGGATGTGTTCTGTATGGTGAGTGAGCAGAGGGCTAATCTTTCTAAGTTAAGACTTTATTTTTCAAATTCTGTTTCTCGTGTTATGAAGTCCCGATTGCAACAGTTGCTAAAAGTAGCAGTTACTTTTGAATTGGGCAGGTATTTGGGTGTTATGTTGTTGCATGGTTGTACTTCAATGGCTCGTTATAAGCATATTGTAAGTTCGGTAGAGACTAGGCTGACTAATTTGTTAGACTTGGTTTTCGAAGCCCAACATTCGGAGTCATAAAATGTGATATACTCATTCTTCTATTTCAGAACAGATTTTGGTAAACCTACAATAGGCATTTTAGTTTGAATTTTTTAGAACATTTGTTCATCATTGTCTTAAGTTTCTAATGACACCAAAATCATTCAATTTGGTTCAAAAATCTGAAAATTATGGCCTAAACCACTTTCAACCTGTTATTAAACTAAAACAGTGCACTATGCTCAAATTCCATCTAGAAATTGAAAGTCTTAAAGACTGAATTAAAATTCAATTCCTTTGATAATTTCTAGCTATCTATCCCTAGTTTATTTAGAAATAGGAATCATCTCATTTGAAGCTCTACAGATCAAGATATCCTCAAATTATTGAAGCATGTTCAGTAAGAATATCCAATTCATACTCTTCCAATCCATACCCTTACTTTGATTCATTCTTTTTCGAATCAATACCAAAAGCTATAAATTTTATTAGCGAGATAGAGGAATGAGTTAGAAATCCATTGCTTCAAAAATTTGAGGTTAGAAGACAAAGTTATCATCAAAAGAGTGGAATATGTTCAGGTTTTGGGGAGGGAGCCTGCAATGTCCGCAGAGTCGCGATCGCGACTTTTCCCTTCTTGCTTTTCTTCTTCCGACCTATACTGGTAAAATGGGCATAACTTTCACTAAAAATATAGGATTAAGATCATTCAAAGACTTTTTCGAGAAGAACTTCTAGACCTACAACTTTCATAAGGACCTAAAAAACAAATTTTGCCTCTATAAGGGTTAAAATTTCAAATCAATGCAGTTGTCCCGAAAGTCCATCCTATGCAGCATCACAAACTTCTAATAATCATATCTCTTAACTCTGAAGTCCAAATATTTCATACTATATAGCATTGGAAAGATAAAAAGATGATCTACAACTTCTAATAGAAAACTTTGTCTAATTTGGCCTAAAGTAATCCAGTTTTTCCCTGAATTCAAAACACACTTTCTACACCCATAAAAGACTTGAAATATGAAATGTACAACTACAAGATAAATAAGCACATACCCATCAGAAACTTCTTTAATTCTCCATTCATTTCTAAATCGAAATGAAGTTTATGCATAGCTTTAATTACATATCAACCTTACATCAAAGACTTAACACAAGGTAAAAATAAATTGGATGCTCAGTGTTCGATATGCTTATAAAGCTAACCAAAAATGATTGAACTAACTTAGTTACAAAAAGTCTCTAACTATGTTGGAGATTCCGATGCCTTACAAGGATTGCTATCCCTCTCATTTTGCACTTGAGGAGTGGAAAAAAAATATTGGGTTGAGTTACAACGCTCAGTGGCTAATATATTTATAGCCATCGACAATTACCATAAATTCAAGCATATATATTTATATATCTAGCAATTCAATCATTCACCAATTTAGCTCAAAAACTAATAATTAAACAGTTAATACATAACACATAACATAGATTTTATCCATTAAGCAAATCATTCAAATGCATCATACTTGAAAATTCAAAGATGCAATGCACAACCAAATGGCTCGAGGGGTCCCATGGGTACGAAATAGAGAGCACTATGAACAAAATGAGTTCATTTTCAGAGCTCATACACCACAAGCAATCAGCCGCGAGAAGGCTCTTATTTATGTGTACGTGACAAATGAAATGGTTCCTCTCTCTCCCAAACAAAAGCACATATTCATTTTATCATATAATCATACTTTTATGCTTTTTCTTCTTTTCATTTAGTTCAAAATGTTGTAACCTCTTTCACGGTATAACATAGTCACAATGCATCATGCATTTCCCATCAAATCACAACAATTCAATTTCAAGCA
>JANSVA010028922.1:0-14410 GCA_025504915.1 Erythroxylum reticulatum | reverse complement strand
TTTGATAAAATAGATCACGAATAGTATCAAAACATAACAATCCCCATACAAGATAACTTTGATGACCTCAAGTCAAATGATCATTTATACAATCATTACAGGGAGAATTCCATAGACATACAAGTATTGTTCCAAATAGATTTCTCATATCGGATCTATTCAGTGAACTTGTTCTCTAGCAAGCACCCATATGTTTGTTTAAGTATCTCTATACTTTAGCCTATGAGATTGACTACTTCCTTCATAAGGAAAAACGAAATGTGTGCTAGTCTTTTTCCGTTCTATTAATGTCTAATTTTAATAGAACAATGACTAGGAACATTTAGGAATAATAAATAAATGCAATATGAATCTCATTATAATTTTATTTGCAATGTACAATTATCCCGTGGACTTTATCATATGCATCTAAACATGTACAAGATAAAGAAGGCCTTTTAAATAATTTGTCACTAAACTACAACAAAAGGAAATGGCTGTAGGGAATAAACCAATAGGTATAACCTACAAGATGTGATTCACATACAAATTGAGCAATCGAAGGGTCTGAAGGAAAACTTGTAGGTATTGTGAACCATATCTTATACCCAAGTGAGCATGTTCCTAAGCTACAGGTTGAAATTGGTGGATATGAACCAAGGCTTCCATTATATGGTGGTGTTAAAATAAATAGATTATCTTTTGCATCTATGTTATAGGGATGCTACAATGTGAAAAATGGTGGGTCTTTCGCTTGTTAGATATAACTCAAAATTTAGTTATGATCATGAACTTGTATTAATGGAGAAAATGTAGAAAAACACATGTTTTAGTATTCACTACGTAATAAACAAGTTACTATACTGCTTGAATAAGCTCCTCAATGTTTGAACAAGCTACTGAAACTTTGGATTAACCTTTATAACCTTTATAAAAATTTATATCCTAGGAACATTAAGGTCTTTTTGTGCCTTTCTTAGTGCGTGGGCCTCTTATTAGGCTTCCCCATCACATATCCAATACATAACCGTCTCACACTGATTAGGGATCATTTTCTTCACTAGACTTTATTGGGCTTCTTTATTATCTTTAATACGAATCAAATATGATTTTTTAATGTCAAAAATTATAAAACTTTGTAATTAATAATTTTCCAATTAACAAAATTGCTAATATTCTACTTCTTGGTCAAATATTAACTATAACAATTGTAACAATAATAAAAAAAAATAAAAGTTGTTAAGCAAAATCAATATGTAGGTTGACTAGTTTAAAACATTTGATCTAAAAATAATGAAAGTTAATTATTCGGTCCTATAAGGCTTTCGATATTGAAAAATGTCAAATGCATATGTCATATCTAACACAGATCTAATATAATAATGCATATCTAATATCTCATTAACATGAACAAGAAAATGAAGTATGAAACTACGATGATACCTATATGATCTGAAATGTATCATCTTTTTATTTTTTGGTCTCAATTTTTTCAAACTTTATGCTAAACTGTATCAGAAAATTTTTTCTCTTATTAAATGGAAAATTGCATAAGAGAAAACCGTTATGGGATTAAATAGTTGTATCCCCTATGTCGTATCAAATTCATGGATTTCTACTGCATGTGCCCTATTGACGTAAGCTCAAGGTCAATTTATATATATATATGCCCAATGACCATTAAATGCTTAAGATCGGCATAGATCTTAAGACTTTCACCTATATTATGACCATGTACAACAATCTGTATGACTGAGAACAAAATGAAGATAAATATTTATAAAACATACTATCATAATCCATGAAATATGTACCCTAGCTAATAATGTCTAAGGACTTTACTAAACCCTTATTATATGCATGTCACTAAAAAATAACTAGGAAAAGTCCTTTATTTAAAGGATCAAGAAGCATGCACTCAATCGTCAAATGCTCCACCTGAATGTCACCTTTCTATATTACTTCCTTTATGGTCAAATATTTGACCTTTAAATGCTTAAATCCTATAATGCTTTTATTGTTGTTATTGAACAGTACAATAGAAAGATTATCACAATATAATCAAATGGGTATAGCCACTAAATCAACCACAAAAAACTCAAAAATTAAATTCCTGAGCCAAACCTCTGAAGCAACCCAAACTCTAGATGCATAATCAAGGAAGTTACCAATGTTTGTTTGACACTCTTCTATGATACTACACCATTTGTTAACATAAAAATATACCCTAATGTGGGCTTCCCATCATCTAAGCACATAGAATAATCTAAATCTATATAAGCTATAAGGTCTAGATTGTTGACTTTCCTTAATGTCAATAAATAACCATTAGTTCCCTTCAAATATTTGTTTTATTCTTAGGTTAGCTATATACCTACCTAGTAGTCCAACAATAAATGCACTTTCTAGTATAACGTAGAAATGGGCACACATCAAACTACCAACTATGCTAGAATAAGGCACATGCTTATCATGAGAGATATGTGCTACAACAAGTTTACAATTGACCATGTTAAACCTTTGCAACATTTGCTCAATGTATGTTCTCTGATGGAGACCTAGCAAGTATTAAGACATATCCTAGTAAATTTGAATACCTATGACAAAAGATGTCTCACCAAGGTCCTTCATGTCAAAATACTTAGCTAAAAGCTACTTAAACTCGTGCGATATGGTCAAGTCATTTAATGCGACCAAGATATCATTCATATGCAAAAGTACAAAGATAACCTTGCTCCCCCTAACCTTGTAATACAAAGATCTTTCATCTTTATTTTCCACAATGACAAATGGGGTAACATCCTCATCAAACTTTATCTACCATTGTTTAGAGGTTTATTTTAAATCATATACAGAGTTCCTTAGGTTAAAAACCATGTCAGCTTTGTCTTGATCCTGAAATCCTTCAAGTTGTTTAATATAAACCTATTACAAAAGTCTCCATTTAGGAAAACAATTTTGATGTCCATCTAATGTAACTCCATATTATAATAAGCCACTATTACCATAATAACTCTAAATCATCCTTAGAGGATACAGGAAAAAAGGTAACATTAAAGTGAATCCCTTCTATATAAGTGAACCCTTTGGCAACTACACGAGCTTTGAACCATTTCACTTTACGCTAAGATTCCTTTTTGGTCTTATAAATCCATTTACAACTAATAGGTTTAGAATTATGAGTTAAATCCATAAGCTCCTATACCTTATTATACTCTATATATTGCATCTCATCCCTCATTACATTCCACCATAAATCTACATAAGATCCAAAAACAACTTTTATAAACGTAATTAGATCTACTATATGTCCAATATTATAGTCCTATTCCCTTAAATAGACTATGTAATTAAATGAGACAGTAGGTCTTCTCACCCTAGTGGATCTTCTTAATTGAACTAGTTCAGTATGCTCTTGTACTTTAGGAACCTCAAATTATACAAGTTTGGTTCCTATCTTTATACTAGCATGTACTAAAACATTAATCCACTAGTTCTAACTATATAAATGATGGATATAAGATAACTATAGTAACCATCCTTCCATATTCTAATGGATAGGAATGACACCCTCATCAAGATGAGATGGACCAACCTTATTATAGACATTTTGCTCCAAAAACTTAGTTGTTTGTGATTCTACTATTCTGAATCCTCCATCTCTGCAGTAAATTATGTATCCCATAGAGTGGTCAAGTTATCTTACAAAGCAATAATGAGTGGAATGAGAATGTAACTTATCTTCATAAGGATTATAAAAATGTAACTCAACAAGGTAGCCCTATAAACAAAGATGAGTGAGGCTAGGCTTCTAACCTTTCCAGATTTCAAAAGGTGTCATTGGAATTGATTTGCTTAGGACTTTATTAAGTATATATAAGGTAGTATTTATGGATTCAATCCAAAGGTAATAAAGTAAATTGGTCATGCTTTGCAATTACCTCATCATGTCCTTGAAGTTGTAATTATGTCTTTCGGCCACATCATTTTGCTCAGGACTACTTGGTATAGTGAATTGAGTCACTGTTCCATACCTTTTTCTTTTCCTGAAATCCTATGTTTTCCATCGGATTCACCATATGGTCATATCTGACAATTTTAATTGAGTTTCCCAATTTTGACCTTAAAGATCTTAAATTTTTAAAGAACTTTGGACTTGTCTTTTAGTAAGAACATATATCTGTAACGAGAATAGTCATCAATAAATGTTAGAAAATATCTTAAATTACACAATGTAACTTTATAAGGTCTATATATATTCATATTTATGAGTTCTAATAAGCCAGAAGCATAAGTTGACCCATTTTTCTTTATTTTATTCATTATATGTTTCCAGGTCATCATAATATAAAATTGGGAGAATGTTATCATTAACCAATCTCTTAACCTAACCTTTGGAAATGTGACTTAATTGTTTATGCCACAATATGTATGACTTTTCTTTTATCAAGATTCTCTTTCTAGTGACTTGTTCAGTAATATATGAAGAAACATACATCTCATTATGGGCAAGACATATTCTATATAAGTCATATGATAAGAAGGCAATATCGATATGTTTTGCGTAAGAAGATAACTTTACAAAAAGGTTTCAATGACAATACTATAACTTTCTTTATTTAAAATAGATACAGAAATCAATTCCATCTAAAAGATGATATATAAAATATTTCATTTAATACAAAATGGAACCGTGTATTAAGGTTCAAATAAACATCCCCAACAGCTATAACATTAACTTCTTCATTATTGCCCATCATCAATTGTTCCTCCTCCCTATTTAGCTTTCTCTTTTGTATGAATTCCTATATTGTGGACGCAATATGATTTAAGGATCCACTATCTAGCCACCAAGAACTTGATGTTGCTATAATAAGATTAGACTCATGGATTATCCAAGCTAAGAAGTTACCTGATAGCTCTTGCCTTTCTTTCTAGGATTTATACTTTTGGGAGTCTAGCTTCTTATGTCCCTTCCTCTTGCAGAAGAAACACTTCACACTCTTTACAGCATCTCCAGGACCTCTTGGAACACTAAATTGACCCACATCTACATATGAAGGAAATTTACAGTTCTTATTTTTAAATTTATAGGGCTTTACCTTTGCCTTCCCCTTGGTTACTATTAAGGTTGTATGAGTTATATTCTTTAGCTTCTCTTCTTTAACAACATAATGGGTGATCAATGCATTTATATCCAAGCTCTATCCTGAGAATTTATATGGTAACCATAATACAAAACTCTAATGAAAATGTATTTAGACTTTAGTGAACCATATAAGCATCATAAATATAAATATTTAATACCCTCAGCTTAGCCTAAAGGTGAATCATTATAATGTTGTACTCCCTTACTCCCCTTGCTTCTGTATATCTCATAGAATATAGTTCCTTTAATAAGGTCCCTATTTCAATATTAGAAGATAACTTATATCTTTGTGAGATGTTATTGAGGAAATCCCTTGCAATGTTTGTTTTTGGAAGTCCACTTACTAGATAGTTTGGAGAGGATCCCTTTATAGTCAAATAACACATCCTATTTGACCTTTCCGAGGATGCATAAGCTGCCCTCTCAACTTTTGAGCTGATATATGTAGGTGAAAATGACCTATCCTTGACCATGGCCATATTGATATCTATCATCTCCTACACAAATGCCATATCTTGCTTCCATTTCTTAAAATTGAAACTAGTGAGGGTTTCAATTATGACAAGGTTATTATTAATAGAGATGGTGACTATATAGTGATAATGTAAATGATCAATACAAATGTAGGATAACATTAATAATCAAAGTCATAAAATAGTATCTATACTGTGCATCTTATAATACATATCATGAAACACTTGTGAGTTGAATACATAATAGATAAAGATAAAACCTCTGTGTAAAAGTGAGCAGATTACACACCATTAACTTTTATGATTCTACTACTCATTGGAGAATAAATTGCTCAAGTAATGACTTTCGTCCATCTTATGCCTTTATGCACATCTCAAAGTCTCATATAAGGCTAACACTTGTGAGAAGAATAGCCAAAGATAAGACTAGAGACATCCTCAAACATGAAAGAAAAACAATTCAAATACTAACTTGAAAGGCCATTGTGATTAATATATTCTCATTAGTGCCCAAATGGATCCACAAGCATAAGGGACACTTATATGTTATCCTCTTATTCTTTTATATGGGCATATAATATGTGACAATTTATCATTCATAAATGCCAAATCCTCATGCATAAAATCATTATCATATATCAGTGATGAACATATTATCATCAAACTTTATTTAAGAATTCATCATAAGGAAAATCTCAATTAGAATGATAGTCATGTTATACTAAAAAATAAATACACTATACGAGATACCAAAACCACATGTATCTCTTTAATTTGAAATCTAATGCATGAAAAATCACTTAATAATGGCTTTAATAACCTTAATTGATTTTGTGAAGTTAAACCTTATTTATTACTAATGTCATAAAAATGAAAAAACTTGTTTATAAATTCACGGGACCAAAAAAACTAAGCCAAATTAACTGGATCATTTTATGAATTTTGATCTTTTTTGGTCTTATAGTGTGCTGATGTCTCTATTTGTAAAATACACACCACACTTGACAAGCCTCTAGATGCATTAAGGCATGCTCACCATGTGCTACACGAGCACATACACGATTTGCTTTAGTGGTGGTGTCTAGCAAGTTCATCCCAATCGTCGAACACATGCTAATGCCTGGCTCCAACATGCACCAGCTACCTAGCACACGTGTATCACACGCACTAGACGCTGAGTGTGTCCCAAAAGCAACAAGCTATTTCTTCAAAGTTGTTCCTCCATTTGGTGATTTTTTGTCAAATTTTGATGAATTTTTTTCAAAAAATTAGTCCGGTGTTAATTTTTAACCTATTTTTTCACATAATGTTTATTTAGCATCAATTTAAACAACAAATATGCAATTTATAAAAGAAAAAATAGATTAATTTCTCCGATTTCCTTACGAAGAAATGCAAAAATCTTTGATTAAATTCGTACAATCATGAAACTACTTTGATATCACATGTTAGATATAAAATGAACTTTAATTATGGACTTAAGATTAACCATAAACTTGTATTAACGAAGAAAATGCGAAAAATACCTGTTTTAGTATCCATTGTATGATGAACGTGCTGGTGAACTGCTTGAACAAGCATTTTAAACTTTTGATCAACATTTATGAAAGTTGTATATCCTTATACGATTAACATCTCTATGCGCCTTTCTCAATACATGGGCCTCTTAACGAGTGAAAAAAATTGAATGACCATGAATGTATTTAAGCAGACAATAGAAGAACTTAGCAGTTATTTATAGTAACCTTATTGGGCTCTCTATCATAAGTCTAATATGTAATCGGTCCATGCTGATTAGGTTTACTTTTCTCACCAAACTTTAGCCCATTTACCCAGTTCCTTTATTGGGTTTTTTATTATCTTTAATCTAGATCAAATCTGATTTCTTAACCTTAAATTTATAAAAACCCATAATTAATAATTGTCCAATTAACAAAAAAAAATTGAGCTACTTTTTAAATTTGATGATTGTATTTGAATTTTTTAGTATCCAAGATTCTTGATTTCATTCTGACGTTAAACAAAGTTATGCAATGATTGTCTTCATATTTTGTCCATGGAAAGAAGATTCTTACACTACAAGGAAATTAGTGTTACACTACAAGAAAATTAGTTATTACTAATGGACAATTACCGATGAAAACTTAAATGTTGGAAATTACCGATGGAAGATCATGTTTCGTCGGTACAATTGTCGAGAAAATTTTTGATTTGTGACAGAAAAAATATATGTTGGTAGATATAAAGGGAAATCATCCTGGCAAATTTTTTGACAGAATATATGACGATAAGAAATGCCATTCGGTTAAGAAAGAGGGAATGCTTGGCAGAGTAAATAATGCTAGAGTTTACTGATGGATTTTCTGTCGGTAAATTTTAGTCATAAATGTCATCATTTGCTTTTGGTTTAATGTTAAAAAAAGGAAAATGACATCATTTGATTTAAAAAAGGGGTTATGATGGATGAGGGGAAATGGGGGGAAGGAAGCTACAATTGATTTAGGTTAAACGAAAACGACAACATTTATCGTTTTCGTTTAACCTAAATCAATTGCAGCTTCCTTCCCCTTATTTCCCCTCATCCATCACAACCCCTTTTTTTTCTCTCTTTTGTTTTCACCGTCTGACTACACCTGTCATCGTCCCACTGTGCCTCCTCGTTATCCCACCGCATGTCATCCTTGTGACATTGTGCGTCCTCAGCGTGCCATCGCCCTTGGCAAGCCAGTGTTGTCATCGCTGTTGCTACCAAAGGCCACTGTGTGCCATGCCATAATACCTCGTCACTGCTCATCCTCATCATCATCGTCGCATCTGCTTCATGTCTTGTATAATCTTCTCTTGTGCACCACACCTAGTCGTTTGGTTATGTAAATGTAGAGTTAGTTATGTAAATATGTTGACAGTGAAATTTATCTCTTTCAAATGAAGTTCATTATTAAACTTCTTTGTTAAATACCTTTCAATCTTCATTTCGAATGAAGTCCATTTTCAAACTTCTTTGTCAAAGATTTTTAAATGTGGAGTTAGTTATGTTTTTGAATTTTGGATGGCATGTTTTCAATCTTCATTTCATTTTAGATAATGTTTGTTGTCTGTTGAATTAAGAATAATTATGTAATTAGTAGTTAAGATTTTTATGTTTAAAAATCTCTCTCATGTCTTGCATTTAATTATATTGATAAAATGAAATTCAATATGTAATTTAAAGGAAACTTCATTATTTATCTCTTTTTGTGCTACCATTTCTAATAAATGGTATCAAAGCAACCCTTTTAAGAATATGTGAGTTTTATTTCTGAGTGAATTTTTGAGCTTAAGCACTTGATTCTTGTGACATAAAATTTGTTATATCTTTGACTTTCAATGCTCATAGTAATAAAATATTTTAATCTATACTTGCAATGGATCAAGTTTGATTAAATGTTCAAAAGTCTAAGCTTAAATTTAATTGAAATTGAATATTTAATTTTAATTTTGATACACTAATATTAAATTAGTTCAATTTAAACTTAATTAATTTGTCATAATTTATTAGGTTAAAAAACTATATTTAAATCTAGTGTGACCATATATATGCATACTTAGTGATGAAAGAGGGATTAATTGGTTGTTCTCTCTCATCCTACAGGTGTTGTAATATGATTTACACTTTTAATATATTAATCCCTTTATGTCCAATTTTTTAAATGGTAAACATAGTATGATATTGTTGTATAGTTTAAAAGAAAATATTACGTTATAAAATTGTGTTAGCATAGACTATTAGCTTACGAGATATACATTTAGATTTTTTTCTAATTTAATTGTCAAAACAAGTGGGGGAAGAGATATTTAAATAAAAGAAGATTAGTGGACACAATTTCTTAATTAAAATTACGTCACATATATTAATGAAACTAAAGAAAAACGAGAGCTCACCTTATCAATTGTTTCATAAAAATAAAAAAAGGAAGGTCCTATAGTTGAAAATTTCGTATATCTTGCTCTAACTATAAAGTTCCTAAACTTAAGTGGGTTAGATTGCAATTAATAAGGAGATGAGGTGCAAAAGTGAAAGAAAATGAAAAATAGCACACTTGAATTAATAAGAGGGAGACGAGTGTGAAAATGGGGGGCAAAAATAGGAAGAAGACTTTATAACAATTGAAAAAGCAAAAGTTGGTATTTGGAACAACCCATAGGAGATGCAGGCAATGACCCTTGGTTTTCCTTATCTCTCTGGTGAACCAACTCTATTTCTCTTTGAACCTTGCACAAAAAAAGAGGTTAATGGATTTGAACTTCGAAATTCTTAAATTAATGTTCACGATGTTTTTGTTTTATCTTGCATATTTTTAAAGATGAAGCAGATTTTTATGTCGGTTATAGTCCTTTTCAAATAGTGGTGCATTCCCACCAGTTAACTAATATGAAAGATTTTTTTTTTGTAGGCTCTATTTTGTGTTGAAGAGCATCTCTAATCTTTCTTCATTGTAGTTTGTAGTTGTTTGTCTATCCAAGTAAGCCATCAAAATAATATCTACCATATGTGTTGCTTTAATAATACATTAATTAGATGCGTTTGAGTTTTGTGTGAATGCAAAGGAGTTCTTGATTTTTTGTTGTTTAGAATATTCTTATAATCATTGATGAGTTTTTATGTTCTTTAATAGTCTAACTATTTATGTTTGAGTTATATTTGAATTGTTGATGAGTAGATGTATGATTACATAAGCATTTACTATATGTAGAATGAGTTTGAGATCTTATGGATGATTTGAGTTATACTAGGATGGTATATAGGCTGGAAACCCGTGATGTAGCTCCCATGAGACTTATCAGTGAAAAATTTCATGAGCCTAGGGGTCTCAGCGAGAACTTACTTTCTTGATTCATAGGTTTAAACAATGCCACGTACTATTGTTTTTAAATCAATTATAATTGATTAATTCAATTGATTAATACTTTAACTTTGATGTGATTAATGCAAACTTAGTATTAACACAAGAGATTCATACATTTTATAGACAGTTATTTGCATAAAAACCCCTAAGATGATATATAGGCTGAAAACTAGTGATGCAACTCCCGTGAGGCTTACCGGTGAAAGATTCCATGGGCTTAAGAGTCACAGTAAGAACTTACTTTCTTGATTCACAGGTGTAAACAATACCACATACCATAGTATTGAAATCAATTCTAGGTGATTAATTCAAACATAAATACTTCAACTTCAATATGATTAATGCAAACTTAGTATTAATACAAGAAATTCATTTGTTTAATAGACAAGGCAGTTCATTACATAGTAAACCCCTAGGAAGATATATAGGATGAAAACTCATGATGCAGCTCCTGTGAGGCTTATCGGTGAAAAATTCCACTAGCCTAGGAGTTGTAGCAAGAACTTGCTTTCTTAATTCACAGGTGTAAACAATGCCATGTATCAATTGTAGGTAATTAATTTGATTGATTAATACTTAGGGGATGTTGTGTAAAGTTTGGATGTTCTATAAACTTAGGGGACATAAAGGATACTAACTATTAAATCACTCTTTTAAATTAATAATTTTACAAAAATGAGTAATGTTGATGGATCTTGGAATGTATAGACGATTAACACCTGATGGTTTCATTAATCCTGAGTTTGTTGAGGGAGTTGAAGCTTTTATTCATTATGTATTTTCTCAAACTGCATATGTGGATGGACCAAAAGTCAAATGTCCATGTAAAAAGTGCAAACACATTCGTTTCCTTCCTATTGATGAAGTGAATGGGCATTTGCTAAGAAAAATGTTTGTCCCAAATTATTTTGAGTGGACATGACATGGGGAGCCATTAATTTGTAGCACCTTAAGGGGTAATGAAGTATACTACTCAATGAATGTAGGTAAGTTTGGAAGGGGTATTGGATTTATAACAAATAATCTGGATGCAAATGAAATTCTTTACAGGCAAATGGTTTATGATGCAACTGGTTATACCTTTCAGGAAAATATAGAAAATCTTAAAGAAGAGCTAAACCCACATGCAAAACAATTTTTTTACTTATTACACCCAATCGACTAAGAATTATGGCCAAATTGTGAGACAATGACTCAATTCTCTTCAATTGCTCGAATATTGAACGTAAAGTCACATATTTCTAATCGTAGTTTTGATAAAATTCTTGGATGGTATAATGAATAATTGCCTCCTGATCATACAATGGTTGATAGTTTTTACAAGATGAAGAAATTTTAGGGGTCTTGGTTTGCATATTGAAAAGATTGATTGTTGCAAAATGGGATCTATGTTGTATTAGGGAGATGATGTAGAATTACAAGAGTGCAATTTTATGGTCAATCTAGGTTCAAGCTTAGAAAGCATTTTATGAAATAGAAATTAGCACCCTAGAAGCAGATGTATTATTTCCTGCTAACTTCGAGACTTCAAAGACTTATGAGATGCAGTAACATCAGAAGAATATAGTCTTTTATCATATGCACTAGCATGGAAACATTTCAATAACTCCCATTATGAGTTTGTAGCTGAAAGTTAAAATGTTAGGTTGGGATTGTCGACAAATGTATTCCAACCTTTTGGTTAATCCGGTCAACAATATCCATCATGGACAATTATAATTACTCCTTATAATTTGCCTCTATGGATGTCTATGAATGAGGCATATATGTTCTTGAGTGTGAATATGTCATGGCCTACAAATCCATAGCATAAAATTGATGTATTCTTACAACCATTTATGTCTAAATTGCAACATCTTTGGGTATATAATATTGAGACATATGAATTGTCACTGAAACAAAATTTGATCTTGAGAGTAACTTTGATGTGGACCATTAGTGATTTTCCGGCCATGCTATGCTTTATGGATGGATCACAGTAGGGAAATTGACTTGTCCTTATTATGGTAATGATTCTGATGCATTTTATCTTCCAAACGGGGGCAAAGCAAATTGGTTTGGCAACCATAGGAAATTTCTTTCTCTAGATCATCCATTTAGAGGCAATAAACAAAAATTCATTAAGAATATGATCGTACAAACACCTCCTCCCCCTTACAAAGCTGGTGAAGAGATATTGCAGGAGATTGATGAATTAGGGTTGCTAAAAGTTATAGAATTTTGAAGCTGATGAAGTTAATACAAGCATTAGTAAAAACTTGGTCGAAGAAAACGAAGCATTTTTTAGTATTTTGCCATATTTGAAAACTAATTTGAAAAAAATATTTTTGACAATTTGTTCAATGCCATAATGAACGTTAAAAGGAGGACAAAAGACAATGCAAAATCACGAGTTGATTTGAAACTTTTTTCTATAAGGAATAAGTTACATAAAGATTTTCGCACCGGTAAATATCCGAAAGTATGTAGCACTTTGGATAAAAAACAAAAAGAAATTTTGTGTGAATGGTTGAAAAGTTTAAAGTTTTTCGATAGTTATGTTTCAAACTTAGCAAGGTGTATGGATATGAAGAAGTACAAATTATTTGAGATGAAAAGTTATGATTTTCATATGTTTATGCAAAGACTAATTCCAATTACATTTGGGGAGTTACTACCAAATAAAGTTTGAGAAGCTATAATATAATTAAGTTTGTTTTTCAAAAAGCTTAACATCATTTGGAATCAAGTTGGCTTAAATGGAAAAACTAGAAAAGAAAATTCCAGTAATTTTGTGCAAATTAGAAGGGATTTTCCCTCCAAGCTTATTTGACTGTATAAAGCATCTACCTGTGCATTTAACATACAAGGCTAAACTTGCTAATCCAATTCAATATTGATGGATGTATCTATTTAAAAGGTAATAAAAAAAAAGATTGTAATTGAAGTAATAACATGTTTTAATAACCTTGTTCGCTAATATAGGTATTTGCATCACTTAAAAAAATGTCAAAAATAAGGCTAGAGTTAAAGGTTTGATATGTAATGCTTATTTAGTAAAGGAAGCTAGTACATTTTGTTTACATTATTTTAAGTTGCAAGTTCACACAAGAGAAAGAAAAGTTTCTCGTAATGACAACGGGGGAGGAACGAGTGATGTTGATGGTAACTTATTCATTTTCACAAATCTTGGATGAACATATGGACGTTTAACAAAAAGAGTGTTAACAGAGGAAGAAATTGTGTTTGCCCATGGTTATATTTTATTAAATTGTCAAGAGGTTCAACCTTTCGTACAGTAAGTTAAAATTGATTATTTAGGTTCTGAAATTTAATGTTATTCACAACTAAAATACATAATAATGTTTTTAGATTATATGAGAAATGGTTACGCGAGCTAATGCCCGAGAAAACACAGGATGATGTCAAATGAAGTTGGAACACACTTTCCTCGATGGTTCAAGAAATATGTAAGTTTTTACTTAAAATTATTAAAATGACTTAATTATAAGATTAAAGTGTTCAAATGACATACTACTGTTTAATATGATAATTTCTTTTGTGTAGGCCTTAGAAAATCCAATAGAGAACAAGTTCATATGTGATCTTACAAAGGGACCTTTACGAACTGTTAAATCATATCCGGTATATTTCATTAATAGATACAAATATTATATAGAATATTATGGTCATAGCATGGCAACAGTAAATAATAGACTTTGCATATAGGGAGAATTGATGGATTACTATGGTAAAATTATTAAGATACTTGAAATTGAGTACCATGCATTGCCAATAAAGCGAAGTGTGATATTTAAGTGTGACTAGTTTGATCTAACTCCAAATGTTGGTATAAAAGTGTATAACCGATACAATCTAGTTGAAATTAACAAGTGAAGAAGATTTAGACAATTTGAATATTTCATGTTGGCAATGCAAGCAAT
>JANSVA010028895.1:0-14412 GCA_025504915.1 Erythroxylum reticulatum | reverse complement strand
TGATGATGTACATGTAGTAAAGGTTGAAAGACACAATGTAGACTTTTGGTTTTGTGCAATGAAATGAGGGAAAAGTTAGTTTTTAAAATATTGTGATTTTCTATTGATGCTTCTTAAGTGAATAACGATATGATGCCATGTGAAGTAATTGTAGTGATTGAACGTATCTCATCTTATCTTAGGTTATGTCAAGGAATGACCTTCGGGTGTCCCGATATCTACCCTACGATAAGGGGGTGCTACAGCTTTACTGAACCGACACCACTCAACCCTTGACACTATCTCTCAATCTCACTTTCCGTGAAAGAATTTCACACCCAATAGTATGACCACCTCATACTACCCTCGACAGAGGATTTTTTCAAATGATATTTAATGATAATAAAACAAATTAAACAACTCAAGTGATTAAATAAAATTCAACACAAATGACAACATTTGAGAAAGAAAAGAAAACAACTTCCTAATCGATTTAGCTCCTCCGTAATAGATCTGAAAGTGCAGTTTGAACAACTCCAATTAAACCATGTGTATTTCACGCATAAACCCAAAGGACCAAATCTGGAAAATAAAAGCTAATCTATGGTGTTTGACACTTAAAACACGTGCACAACCCAGATAAACAAATATGAAAAAATTCAACACCTTAACCCACTTCACCACTTCACTGTAGCTCCCACTAAATCATTACACCGTGGCTATCACATCATCATAGCTTCTATGACACCCTCACATTATTCAGCTATGTTGCAAGACATACACCACCCACGTATTTTCAGCAATTAACCCAGAGATGTAAGATCGCCACCATGTGTTTTACTCATTCCACCATTAATGCACACCAACACACGGACATCACTTTCCTATCTTTTTTAACTTCTGCAGTGTTGATTTCTTAATAAATTAACACATGATGTCCCTTTTACTGCACAAAAGATTCATGCTAGAGATAGATATCTGTAGTAGATAGGAGATGTGGATTATTACACACCTTGGAAATAGACTTCTACCATTATTAGGAGATATGCACAAATTCCTAGCATACTAAAATCCCTACTTCAACAAAATAACCATAACTTTAATTCCACCACGCAACAACATTATCTTTTTAATTTCATCAATCCACAAAACCCACAAATTTGGCAGTAATGATTTCAATTTACCAACATATCCAACAGTAATTTTTTTTAGCATATCCAGCAGTAACATTAATTCCAATGTCACCATGATGAAAGACTCCAATGGAGTGTAAAATTTCTACAAGTTATATGTTATATGTCCAATTAAAATGCCAAAACTAGATAAAAGATATATACAATATATCCTAACAAATAACCTTAACTCTCAAATTGTTATAATTTATAACAAGAGTTCGTGATAAGGAAACAACCAAATAGAATTGAAATATGAAACAAAACATATATTATTTAATTTACTATCAATTGAATATATTATATATTTAATTAATTAAAATTAATTATTACTAAAATTATAAATATCTTAATTTAATTTGTAACTTAATTTAATTTATAAAATTAATTTAATAATTATTAATTAATATAATTAAATTAAAAATGTTTTTAAATATATAAATTTCAAATAAAATTTGATTTGATAATTAAAAATATATAAAATAAATATTAGTTTATAAATAGTAAAATTTAAATTATTTATTTTTAAAAATAAAATTTTTTTATTAATACTTTATTAATAAATATTATATAAAAAATTAAAATAAAATGATTTATTTTTAAGTTTAATTTAAAGTATAATTATTATTAGTAATTAAGTTACTTATTTTATTTTAAATTTAAAAAATTAAAAAAAATCTAAAAAAGTTTAACTAAATAATTAATTATAAAACTTTGAAAAAAAGGGAGGAGGGAGAGGCAAGATAGTAATTTTTAAAAAAATTAAAAAATTTGCCAATAAGTCTCTATATTTTTCAAAATGTTCGAAACTAGCCGATATATGGCTAGTATTATAATTGTTGGTTTATTTTAGAAAGAGATATGTAGAAATATGTATGGAGAAGACTCTCAATTTTTATTGAATAGAAGCTTGTCAATTTATACAGTCTTTCTTTAACCAAAAATCAAAAATCAAATAACATCTAATCTAAATCAGGGAGAGTTAAGAAAAACTCTAGAAAAAGGCTACGTTCTAATTTGGAAGACAAAACTGCAAAACTCCAGTGTAGATTTCACAATGAATTCAAGTATGCTTCCGCTTTTATTTTATTCTTGATGATTTGATATGAATGGATCCTGTGTTTTAAAGAGATTAAAACCCTACAATCTGTACGTTAAGAAAATACCGTAACACAAACATTCATAAAAACCTTAAGAAGTGGCTAAAAAGGAATGAAAATAGTAAACTAACCTCAAACAGTTTACTATTTTACGAAGCATCCGATTTTCTGAAGCAATTAAGTAATACAAAAGATAAAGAAGGAACTAAGAAAAATAGAGGATAAATAAGCAATTAGCTACACACACGACGAAGGAGCAAGGTGACAAATGGGGAAATCCAAGACAATATCAACCAATGATGCGATTAAAGCTAGGCGAGGAAATAAGAAAATAGATGTAGTATCGATGGGAAAAAGGAAAATAGAACAATAGGGTTTTATTTTAAAAAATTATTACACCTAATAAAAATATTAATTACCATATTAAATACTTTAATAAAGAACATAATATTAGACTATTTTTACAATAAATTGAAAGTTAAAGCATTTGAACATCATTTCTTAAAGTTTAGGTTAGTATTATAAAATTAAGTAAAGTTTGCAATAACCATCTTTATTCAAAAATCATTATGGAGATTTTGTTTGTCAAATGTTAATATGATGGGATTACAGAGTCAAAATGGAAAGGCCTCTCTATAGGTTTTGAAAAAATTATTAGAGAGCTAGAGTGAATAGAAGGATTCAAGATTGTCAAAGATAGTAACAACGGAAGAGCACAAGAGTGATATCTAAAAATTGGGCAATTGTTACAATGAATTGATAGAACATGACTAAAGTTGCTTTTAAAAGGAATTCATATGGATACATTGTTTGTTAATAACTCTTATATATCCTATGGAAAATTTTTGATGTCTTTAATAAGAAAGGGATGGAAAATTATATTTAGTTTAATAGATTCGTTAGTCTATCTAATTAAGAAAAGGTAAATACAAATCTATAAAAAGGGAATTCTTAATTAACTAGCTTTTCAAAATAAGAAAAGTATTAAGTACCTTATTTTACTCACATAAACGATTACTTAAGTCTAAAAAAAGTTTTGAGAATTTAGGGATTTAGATAGCAAAATTTAGGTGTAAGTTAAAAAAAAAAGCTAAAGAAGTATAAATAGAATTGTGGTTAAGCACCTAAGATTTTGTGGTTTACCTAACTCTTAAAATAAAATACCTAAAGTAACCTAGACTATGTAGAGTGTCAAATGCAAAGAATTTTATATTTTGATTTAAAAGAATAAGTTTGATTTTCATAAAAATAATATTTCAATAAATATGATGTAAAAAATTATTTTAAAAATAAATTAATATATTACTCAAAGAGTTCCAACTATGTGTAGGAGAATACTACAATACCTGAATGAGACCAAAACACCCTTTAGTTTACAAAAGAAATAATCAATTAATTATTTGGCATCTATAGCTTGGGTTATACACTACAAATATCTTAAGTGGCTTTTTGAGTTTGATGTCCATCTACGGATATTAATGGGTTAGGCTAGGCTCAGGGCGCTCCTGGTTCAGCCTGACTTGATCCTGGGTTGGATGGCCCGTGGGCCAACCGGTTGGCCCATCCTTCTTTAAAAAAGTTTACAAAACGATGTTTTTCTAAATTCAATCGGGCTGAATCATTTTGGTCCGTGGCCCACCCATGGTCCAATCACACGTCCATCTTTAACCTGTCATTTGCATATGCTCCTAACCTTAGGCAAGTTCTTGCCTCCCGACTCCATTCTATTAATTCACTCTGTATGTTCACATCTCACTAGCAATGAATACCAATGTTCACATCTCACTAGCAATGAATACCCTAATTTAGCATCTATATATTCATTTGTTAGTAATTCTCCCTTTTTCATATGCCCTTTTGAACTAACTTTGTAAACTACTTGTTAGTGTCTTTATTTTTTATCTTTTTTGTATGTTAATTTTCTTAATTCTTGAGTATTGAAGTTATACTTAATGGGAATTAATCTTGTTTTATGTCAAGGTGTATTTTGGAACTAAATAGAAATAACTGTGATGATTTTGGGATAAAAAGAGTTGAACTAGATGTTGACCTTAAATAGACATAGCCTCGTGCAGCAACCAGAAACTTAAAACCTGGAAGCAAGACAGCCCAAGATCAAAACGACAACCCTTTATACGTGACCCAGTAAATTAATGAGTTATAATGAGATGGGCATTAAAACGCAGCATATGGAGACATGAGACCAAAACAAAGTGCAACATATGTAGGCCAAAACGCTCATGAGAGGCAGAAGAATATAAAACCATTTAGCCAAAACGTTGACGTTGGGAAGGTAGGAGGGTTGGTGTATGAAGTGGCTTGCGTGGACTAAAAATGCTGGAGCTTTTTAATTGGAAAATCAAGAAGAGTGAGGAGAGGTTGTGTTAGAAAAAAAAGGAAGTAGCGTGAGGTGGGTTAGAAAAAAAGCAGGCTGCGTAAAATAGAGAGGATGCTGGTGGCTGCGGCTAGGAGAGGAGGCTTTATTGCTAGCGTAGTGCATGGATTGACAATAAATCTACAACCTTTTTTATCCTATCGATAAAAAGTGAACGAGAGAGGGCTACATAAAAAGCAAATAGAGAAGAGCTGAATAGCAATGCCTATGATAGTCCCAACGTCAGTGATAGTCGAAATAGTTAGGAAAATCATGATGTTAGGTAACTAAACTTTTATTTCTTGGTTTACGGAATCCTAATTAGTGAACTTTTCATGTTGTGAGACTTTTGTTCTTTATTTTAATCGATTTATTAGTCAAGTATTAATTATTTTCTGGGTCATTATTTGATTGTTTGATTTTACAGCTAAGTGCACAACTAGTTTGTGATTTTATTTAATCAATCGCTAGATTAAACAGGTTGACATTCAATTCTTTTAATCAAAAGTAGCAACTAGGATTTTTGTCTACTACATTAGGGACATGATTCTAGGAAAAATAATTGTCTAGGCTAAATATACATCGTATGTATGTTGTCTAGTTCATTGATTTTCTTGATTCGTAAAGCTATTAATTAATTAAATTTGAGATCATATCCAGGTTATTAATTAATAAGGGTTAATTCAAATGCATGTTTTGGTTAACTAAACATAAGAGAAAATAGGTAAAGAAATTTACCATGACGAATGCTTAACTAATAAATTAGTTATTTTAGCGTCGACGATCAATGCAAGTTCAATAACAAAGAAGACTGGAAACCAAGATTTGTTTCTATTGATTGTTAAATTCTCATTGTTTTGTTATTAGTTATTTTTTCAATTTCGTATTCTAATTAAATTTTGTTTAATTCCCAATTACAAAACCCCCCCTTTTATTGCGAAACTACTAACATTTGAATTCCTTGTAGGAATGATCCCTACTTTCTACTGCTACATTAATTTGTGTTGCAGGAAGTTGATTTCTTTTTGTATTTAGTTGTAGGTGACAACATTCACTAAATTTTGGCACCGTTGCCGGGAAATTTTTGACAGTTTATATACGTTATGCGTTCAAATCAGTCTAAAAATTTACAGTACAATCTTGAATTTGAGAAAACAGTTGAAGGCATTAAGAAAGCAGACGAAAGAAAGACAACAAGTATTGAGAGAAGAACGACAAAGGGAAAGGAACATGGATGAAAATCGCACTTTACGCCAACTGGCTGCTCCAGCTGAGGATCGACAGCCTCATTGCATTAGTTTTACGAATTTAGGTGATAATAACACTTTTGAGTTGAAGTCGGGATTGATTCATTTGTTACCCAATTTCCGAGGCATATTGGGAGAAGATCCTTATAAACACTTGAAGGAGTTTGATGTTGTTTGTATGGGGATGAAGCCTACTAATGTCACTGAAGTGAAGATAAAGCTGAGGGCTTTTCCCTTTTCTTTAAAGGACGATGCCCAAGATTGGTTATATTATTTACCTGCTGGAAGTATTCGAACATGGGTAGAGATGAAGTTATTTTTAGAGAAGTTTTTCCTAGTTGCTAGGGCCGTCAATATCAAAAAAGAAATTTGTGGCATCCGAAAAAACACCAGGGAGTCATTATATGAATATTGGGAGAGATTTAAGAAGCTTCCCCCATCATCAAATCAGCAAGCAACTATTGATTCAATACTTTTTTGAAGGTCTTTTACTAACTGAGAGGAGTATGATAGATGCTGTAAGTAGAGGAGCGCTAGTTGATAAAACACCAGCAGCTGTATAGGATTTGATCTCAATTATGGCTTCTAACTCTCAACAATTTGAAGCTCGGAATGATTATGGTTTAAGACATGTTAATGAGATGGGAGTTTCGTCGTTGGAAAGAAGATTAGATGATTTGACTTCTTTGGTGCGTCAACTTGTGGTATCATGGAAAGAGGAAGTTAAGACTTATGGAATTTGTTCTATGGTTGGCCATCCCACAGATATGTGTCCCACTCTACAGAAAGACCATGTTGAAGAAGCTAAGGCAATGGGTGGTTATTTAGGACAACCTCAAGTATGACTCATTTTCAAACACATATAATCCAGGTTGGCCAGATCATCCAAACCTCCCTTATGGCAACAATCAAGGACAACAAGTAAGTTCTAATTTTCAATCATATAAACAGCCTTATATGCCTAGATAGCAACAACAAATGGGATAAAATTTTGGTGAAAATAATTCTTTGGAAGACATAGTCCAGACATTGGCCACAAATGCTGTGAACTTTCAGCAGAATATTATGACATTTCAGCAAGATACGCAAGCCAACATATAGAATCTTAGGACTCAAATGAGCCAAATGGCGATTAACATTAATAGGTTGGAGGCACAAAATTCAGGAAAGCTCCATTCTCAACCTGAGATGAATCCAAAGAAGAGTGCTTGTGCTATCACACTTAAAAGTGGTAAAGAGTTAAAGGAACCTATCCCAAAGGTTTCTAAGCGAGAGGTTGAAGAACAAGTAGAGAAAGAAGTTCTAAAGCAATCACAAGAGAAAAGGGAGGCTGATTCTTGGATTGTGATGCCTAAGTTCGGTGTACAACCTCCTTTTCCTAGTCATTTTGCCAAGCAGAAGAAGGAGGAGCAACAAAAACAAATTCTGGAAACTTTTCGTAAGGTACAGGTAAATATTTCTTTGCTTAATGCTATTAAACAAATTCCTCGTTATGTTAAATTTCTTAAGGAACTCTATACCTCAAAAATAAAGTCAAGCGGCAATGGAAAGGTGTGACTGGGTGAGAATGTTTTTGCTGTGTTTCAAAAGAAGTTACCTCGTAAGTGTCCAGTTCTAGGTATGTTCACAATCCCTTATAAAATAGGTAATCTGAAAATTGAGAAAGCGTTGTTGGATTTAGGTGCGTCAATTAATGTTATGCCTCAATCTATTTATCAATCTTTGAATATGGAGCCTCTGAAAGAAACTGGTGTTATAATCTGACTTGTTGATTGATCTAATGCCTATCCAAAGGGTGTTCTTGAGGATGTCCTAATTCAAGTTGGTAATATGATTTTTCCTGCTGACTTTTATGTCTTACAGATGGGTAATGAAGATTCATCCACTTCAGTCCCAATTTTATTAGGAAGACCATTTTAAAAAAAATCTAGAACAAAAATTGATGTCTATGATGGGTCCTTAACTATGGAGTTTGATGGTGATATGATTAAGTTCAATATTTATGATGCCATGAAATTTCCTAATGATGATTAATCTTTTGTTTTTGTGAGTTTTCTTGATACTTTAGTACAGGAAACATTTCGTTTAGATGGACAAGATAAATTATAGATTGCATTGGAAAATAGCTTGGACATTCAGGAAGGAAAAACACTAGCCAATTATCTTGCCATTTCTGAAGAGCTGGATACCACTATCCCGATTTTAGAGTGGAGCAAATACTTACAGGAATAGGTACATTTTCTGGAACTAAATAAAAATAATTCGAAGTTGTTGTCATCTCTAATACAACCACTAAAATTGGAGTTGAAGGCTCTTCCAAGTAACTTGAAATATGTGTATTTAGGTGAGCATGAAACTCTTCCTGTTATTATTTCGAGCAAACTGACATCTTTTTAGGAAACACAATTATTGGGTCTGTTGAAAAATTACAAAGATGATTTTAGATAGACTATGGCTAATTTGAAAGGGATTAGCCCATCAATTTGTATTCTCCGAATTCTATTGGAAGATGGAGCTAAGGAAATAAGATAGCCTCAACGAAGATTAAACCCACCAATGATGGAGGTAGTCAAGAAGGAGATTTTGAAGCTCCTCAATGCTGGAATAATCTATCTAATTTCAGATAGTAAATGGGTAAGTCCAATACAAGTGGTTCCTAAGAAAACTGGAATAACTGTGGTGGAGAACACGTCAGGTGAATTGGTGCCCACCTGTATGCAAAATGGGTGGAGGGTTTATATTGATTACCGGAAGTTAAATTCAGTTACTCGTAAAGATCATTTTTCACTTCCTTTTATTGACCAGATGCTTGAAAAACTTGCAAGAAAAACCAATTATTATTGTTTAGATGGTTACTCAGGTTATCACTAAATCTGTTATTCACTCAAACGCATTCCATATTGAAAAAGGCAAATCCAGCTTTAATCTTAGGTTTATATATCACTCAACTTCTTGTTAATATTGGAGTTTTAGATGTTGATAACAATAACCTCACAGTTGCTTATGAGATGGAACCATTGGATTGTGAATGTTTGTATAGGATGGGTTTTGTAGTTGCTGATGAAGCTAATGGATACACATTTGCCCCACCTGGACCGGCTGTACAACCTGCTCCTCGTCCTTATAGGCGAAGAAGAAGAACTGCAACTACAAACATTTCCACGGTCACACCATCATAACAATTAGCTCCTACCACAACCCATCCTTCTGCAAGTGACCCGACTATTTAAGCACTCCTACAATGTATGGAGCATAGATTAGATAGATTGGAGCACAATCAGCTTGCTTTCTTTAAACAACAGAAATTTCAACCAACACCTTGATGCATTAATAGAGAAGCTTCTTTAACCTTTATTTTCTTTACTTTTTGCGTTTTTCTTTTTGCGAGTACATTGAGGACAATGTAGATTAAGTGTGGGGGGAAACATTGAATGTTTGTGTGACTGTATGTTTTGAATTTATTGTCTCTTTGTTCATTTTGATTTTTGATTTTGATTTTGATTTTGATTTTTTCTTTCTTTTCTGTCTTTTAATTTGCATGTGATGTGTGTTAAACCATGAAATTCTATCTTAATAGTTAGAATGAGACCAAATCGTGTGCTTGAAGTCAAAGTAGGCCAATTGAATAGAAGGGGAATCATGCTGATTGATTAAAGTAGTTGGTTACATAAGTTTACTCAGAAATTGATGCTTAAGTGATTAGGTAATGTATAAAAGCATAATGGATTTTCAATTGAGCCTATGTGAAGATTTGAGCCTATATGACTACATTCAAAAGTCATTTCTTTTTTTTTTTGTGATACTCCCTTAGGTGATTACCTTCAGAACTTGCTCTGAATCGGTTTGAATCTATTGGATGCATGCTAGATAGAGATGATTAAGGCCTTTTTTCTTTTAACCCTTGACTTAAATGACCCACTTATCTTATTTACCCTGGCAAACCCCTTTGAGCCTTCACCTTTTTGTTTCTTAAAGAAAACACCTCATTCTAAAACATCAAACCTCATTAGCCTTACTTATTCACAAGTTTAATAAAATACTACGTTAGCTAGTTTTGAGACTTTTGGTTATATTTTTCTGAGACGATTTTACTGGTACTTCTACTCATAGAGCACATTATATTTAGCTACTGTTATTGATTATTGTTTCCTTAGTATTCAAAACAAAAAACAAAAAGAAAAACAAAAAAAGAAAAAAAAAAGAAAAGGATCAAGTATGGTAGCAATAATAATTTTTGAGTAGTTAGTTATTTTACATGCAATTCTTAGAAATATGTTTTGTTGTCCCTTTGTATATTTAGTGCATTATGGCTGCTTGTGAAGAAACCCTCAAAATTCTTTTGACTCACCTTAACCTTAGCCCCATTACAACCTCAAATAAAGCCCTTTTGATTTATTTTAGCATGTAATCACTGTAGAAGAGAATTGGTTTATTTACAAGCCTATGGTAGCATGATTTTCTATAGGGAGTTTTGAGTGAAATGAGTGAATTCCGTGAGGAAAATCCATTGTGAGTTTATGCTTATCTTTGAATGATAATTTCATAAGTTGAGTTTGTTTATGTGCAATGATGAAAACTAATCATGATGTGTGTAGTAGCTTGACATTCAATTGGCCAAAGTTTGAATAATTGCATGCGCTCGGTTTTTTTGAAAATGAATTGATAGAATTTGATGGTCATGTTTAATTTGCTCGAGGTTGAGCAAAAGGTTAAGTGTGGGTGACTTTGTTAGTGTCTTTATTTTCTATCTTTTTTGTGTGTTAATTTTCTTAATTCTTGAGGTTTGAAGTTATACTTAATGGGAATTAATCTTGTTTTATGTTAAGGTGTATTTTGGAACTAAATAGAAAGAACTGCAGCGATTTTGGGATAAAAAGAGCTGAACTAGACGTTAACCCTAATTAGACATAGCCTCGTGCAATAATCAGAAACTTAAAACGTAGAGGCAAGACATCCCAAGATCAAAACGACAACCCTTTATAAGTGACCCAGGAAATTAATGAGTTACAATGAGATGGGCGTTGAAACGCAACACGTGGAGATATGAGACCAAAACAAAGTGCAACACATGGAGGCCAAAATGCAGCACATGAGAGGCAGAAGAATATAAAACCATTCAGCCAAAATGTTGACAGTGGGAAGGCAGGAGGGTTGTTGCGTGAAGTGGATTGTGTGGACTAAAAAACATTGGAGCTTTTTAAGTGGAAAATCAAGAAGAGTGAGGAGAGGCTGTGTTAGGGAAAAAAAAGGAAGCAGCGTGAGGTGGGTTAGAAAAAAAAAGGAGGCTGCGTAAAATAGAGAGGACGTTGGTGGCTGCGACTGGGAAAGGAGGCTTCATTGATGACGTAATGCATGGATTGACAATAAATCTCCAACCTTATTTGTCCTATCGATGAATAGTAAATGGAAGAGGGCTGCATAAGAAGCAAATAGAGAAGAGTTGAATAGTGACGCTTATGATAGTCCCAACGCCAGTGATAGTCGAAATAAGTAGGAAAATCATGATGTTGGGTAACTAAACTTTTATTTCTTGGTTTACAGAATCCTAGTTATTAAACTTTGCATGTTGTGAGACTTTTGTTCTTTATTTCAATTGATATATTAGTCAAGTATTAATTACAGCTAGGTGCACAACTAGATTGTGATTTTATTCAATCAATCGCTAGATTAAACAAATTGACATTCAATTCTTTTAATCAAAAGTAGCGACTATAAATTTTTGTCTACTACGTTACGGACATGATTCTAGGAAAACTAATCGTCTAGGATAAATATACATTGTATGTATGTTGTCTAGTTCGTCGATTTTTTTGATTCGTAAAGCTAATAATTAATTAAATCTGAAATCGTATCTAGGTTATTAATTAATAAGGGTTAATTCAAATACATGTTTGGTTAGCTAAACATAAGAGAAAATAGGCACAGAAATTTACCACGACGAATGCTTAACTAATAAAGTTATTTTTCAATTTCGTATTATAATTAAATTCTGTTTAATTCCTAATTAAAAAACTCCCTTTTTATTGCGTAACTACTATATTAATTTGTGTTGCAAGAAGTTGGTTTCTTTTTATATTTGGTTGCAGGCGATAGCATTCATCAAATTTTGATGCCGTTGTTGGGGAATTATTGACGGTTTATGTACGTTATGCGTTCGAATCAGTTTGAAAATTTACAATACAATCCTGAAATTGAGAAAACAGCGAAGGCATTAAGAAAGCAGACGAAAGAAAGTCCACAAGTACTGAGAGAAGAATGACAAAGGGAAAGGAATATGGATGCAAATCGCACTTCACGCCAACAGGCTGCTCCAACAGAGGGCCGGCAGCCTCATTGCAATAATTTTCCGAATTTGGGTGATAATAACACTTTTGAGATGAAGTCAGGATTGATTCACTTGATACCCACTTTCCGAGGCATATTGGGAGAAGATCCTTTAAACATTTGAAGGAGTTTGATGTTGTTTGTACAGGGATGAAGCCTACTAATGTCACTAAATTGCAGATAAAGTTGAGGCCTTTCCCCTTTTCTTTAAAGGACGATGCCCAAGATTGGTTATATTATTTACCTGCTGGAAGTATTCGAACATGGGCAGAGATGAAGAAGTTATTTTTAGAGAAGTTTTTCCTAGCTGCCAGGGCTGCCAATATCAGAAAAGAAATCTGTGGCATCTGACAAAACACTAGGGAGTCATTATATGAATATTAGGAGAGATTTAAGAACCTTTGTGCAAGCTGCCCCCATCATCAAATCAGCGAGCAACTGTTGATTCAATACTTTTATGAAGGTCTTTTACCGACTGAGAGGAGTATGATAGATGCTGCAAGTAGAGGAGCGCTAGTTGATAAACCACCAACAGTTGTATGGGATTTGATCTCAATTATGGTTTCTATCTCTCAACAATTTGGAGCTCGGAATGATTATGGTTCAAGACATGTTAATGAGATGGGAGTTTCGCCGTTGGAAAGAAGATTAGATGATTTGAATTCTTTGGTGCGTCAACTTAAGGTATCATGGAAAGAGGAATTTAAGACTTATGGAATTTGTTCTATAGTTGGCCATCCCACAGATATGTGTCCCACTTTACAAAAAGACCATTTTGAACAAGGTAAGGCAATGGGTGGTTATTTGGGACAACCTCAAAGGAAGTATGACTCATTTTCAAACATATACAATCCAAGTTGATGATCAACGCAAGTTCAATAACGAAGGAGACCGGAAAGTAAGATTTGTTTCTATTGATTATTAAATTCTTATTGTTTTGTTATTAGTTATTTTTCAATTTCATATTCTAATTAAATTCTGTTTAATTCCCAATTACAAAACCCTCCTTTTTTATTGCCTCACTACTAATGTCTGAATTCCTCGTGGGAATGATCCCTATTTTCTATTACTACATTAATTTGTGTTGCAAGAAGTTGGTTGTTTTTATATTTAGTTACAGACGACAGCATTTACTAGTACTCTATGCTCTATTTGTCCCCGTATTGACTTGGATGCTCATTGTCATTGTCCTTAAACTTGTATGCTACATTCCTTGCTGATTGGGTCTTTTAACTAGCTTGGAACTACTTGATAGTATCCATCTTTGTGTTGGCATGATAAACAGAAGACTTTTATTTCAAAGGATAAAATGATCATAAAATGAAAGTGAATTTTTAGAAAGAAATTGGAAAATTGTGCTATTTAAAATGAAAATTAAAATGATGAATTGTTTTTTTTAAGAGAGTAGCCCTAAATGTTTATAGAATTAAAAAAGAAAAAATTAATGGCGTACAGATTTAAGATTCAAGAATAAAAGAAAAATGGTATAAATATTTCATGGGCCTACAAGCCCAAACTTAAGGAAATTAATAGAAATAAAAGGATAATTTTTCTAAGGGGCTTACAAGTTCTAAACGAAAATGTTATTAAAAAGTAAGTGGAAGCTATAATAGGCATAAAACCTCAGGAAAAAAAGAAGAAGAAAATGAGGAAGTTTAGGAAAATAACCCCAATGGGTGAAGCTCATTACAGATATAAATTTTAATTTTTCTTAAATAGAAATTAGATTTGGGCCTGCACACTCTCCTCATCTCCACTCAAACTCTTAATATGTCGCATACAAACAAAATAAACTTCAAAAAATAAAGTTTGAATTTCTTTTCCTTTAGGTTTAGTTTTAAGATTTTGGGTATGTTTCTCTTGAACTAAGGCATCATATAATAGAGATTTGATGCCAAAAATTTTAGCAACATCATTGTGAATATGTTCTACGAAATTTTTGGAACATACAAAGAAGTCTATATTATTCTAAAAATTCTGGTCACAAACGCAATTAAACAAAACACAATATATTTAGCCATATCGAGACGACACAATCAAAAATTAAATAGACTGTTGATTAAAAAAAAGAAAAACAATTGTATAAGTAACCACAAAAAACCCAAAACTCACGAGAATCAGATCCCAAGGCAGTCTAATTGTAACATCCCATTACTTGTGGGAAGGGTAGAATAGTAATTTTGAGTGGTCAGTGGGCGTTTAGAAATGCTTGATAT
>JANSVA010028878.1:0-14414 GCA_025504915.1 Erythroxylum reticulatum | reverse complement strand
ATTGCCTAAAAATGTAAAACGCACAAAAATTCACTCCGATTAAATTTTCATGCACAATATCCTATTTTTCACAATAAACATATATGCCGGGAAATGTCATGAATGCATGTACAGTCATGTGCATATACAAAATTTGCTATTCATATATATATAGAGGCCATAACATGCATACTCATGCCGAGATGATTTTACACGCTCATAACTCGTCCCAATTTACTATTTTACCCTTTCCATCGGTGATGGAATGTTATAAAAAGCCATGCAAAAATTCATTATTGACATCTAATTGATGTATGGGCCAAGAAAAATGTGTTGCAATAGCTAACAACGACTGTACAGTGACTGTCTTAGCAACTGGGGAAAAACTATCAGTAAAATCAATTACCTCTATTTGATGATAACCTTTGGCCACTAACCTAGCCTTATAACGACCAATAGTCCTGTCAAGTTTAAGCTTCACTTTATAAATCCATCTAGAACCAATGGCCTTCTTACCAACTGGTAAAGAAGTCAAGACCCAAGTGTTATTAAATTCCAGTGCAGCCAACTCCTACTGCATAGCCCTTACCCAATGTTCATTACATTTAGCTTGATTATAAGATTAAGGTTCCTAAATAGTAGAATCATTGCTAAAAAAGACATGTATGTGGACGAAAGATGTGGAGTAGGTATAAAATGGAAAATAAAAAGAGAGTAGTTTGAGGAATCACAACCAGAAGACTGAGAACAAAAAGAGGAAGACAAAAAATGGTTGGTGGTTGCATTAGATACAAAATCATTTAGCCATTCTGATTTATGAGATATTTCAGTGCTTCTACGCAACTCTAGAGTAGGAATAACTGGAAATGTTGAAGAAAGAGATGATAAAGGCTTGGTGGAAAATGTATTAATGGTTGAAATAGGTAGATTGACAGGAGAGCTATTAGGTTCAGAAGGCAACACATCTAGAATATCTTAAGGCTGATCAAATGTAACCAAAGGAAGTGGAACACCTGGTGTTGTATTAGAGCAAGATTGATAAAGATAAGTATTTTTATGAAAAACTACATCTCTAGAAACTAGAACAGAATGTGAGTCCGGATTAAACAACTTATAGCCCTTTTGTCCATGACTATATCCTAAGAAAACACACTTATAAGCTCTTAGATCAAACTTATCCTTATGGGGCCTAACATTTGTGGCAAGACAAAGACATCTAAAAGATTTCAAATGATCATACTTCAGTGGATAGCCATATAAAACCTTATAAGGTGTTTTCCACTTAAGAAGTGAGGTAGGAAGTCTATTAATTATATAGGTGGTTGTAAGAATAGACTCTCCCCAAAATTGATTAAGTAAAGAAGCTTGAAACATGATAGCTTAAGCTATCTGCAACAAGTGTCTTTGTTTTCTCTCCATTATCTCATTCTGTTGCGCTGTATAAACACACGACTTGTGATGCAGAATTCCCAGGTCCCTAAATAATTTCTGACACTCCCCATTTAAAAACTCAGCTTCATTATCTATTCGAATAGTATGAACAGACTTCTGAAACTGAGTCCTAACCATCTTAAAAATATCTAAATAACTGATTGCATGGCACTTATGATTCATCAAATATGTCCAAGTGACCCTACTATAATCATCCACTATTGTCAAAAAAAAGTTTCCCCTCAAAAATAGAATGTTGACTATAGGGACCCCAAATATCAACATGTACTAACTGGAAAATAGAAACAGTATAAATGTTACTAGAAGGAAATGTCAATCTATGTTTTTTAGAAAATGGGCAAACATCACAAACACCAACTTCTCCAGTACTTTTATTATTAAAAGAAACAATATGTATAAGTATATTGTCAGAAATATGGCCTAAACGTTGATGCCAAAGTTTGTACATAGACATAGACTTAACATTATTTGTACTACTTGCAATAGTACATAAAGAATATCTGACTAGACTGTCAATCTTGAATGAATCCTTATCAAGGATGTACAGTCTTCCTACAACCTTTCCTACTTCCAAAATTCGGTTAGTCTTTAGGTCCTGCAAAATGCAATAGTTTAGATAAATTTGAAGGTAACAAAGGATGTATTGGCAAGTTTATTTACAGACAAAAGATTGAACTTAAAAGTAGGTATATGCAAAGTTTCTATCAAGACAAGGTCATTAGGCAAGAAAACATCACCAATGTGATGCACACAGTTCTGAGTTCCATTAGGTAGATAAACAATTACAAAAGTGTTAGGTACAACAAACTTGGTTAACAAAGAAATATCCACACACATATGATTCGAGGCTCTTGTATATAATATCCATGAATCTAAACCTAGGTCATCAAGACTAGAAAGAGCTAAAAAAGGATGTGCACCTGCAAAATCTGAAAGATATGCCAGGTTCACCATGAGAGGATTTGTGAATGCTTTATTCTTTACCAACTTTAGCAACTCTTGTTTAATCAATTCAGACAATGGAGGATTGGAAGTACTAACAACATTATTCGTGGCTAATTTAGTGTTATCTACATTTAATGAAGTAGCTTCATTCACTGCATTAGCAGTATAAGATTTCCCATTCCTTTCCCTCTTCGATTCTGTAACTTCTTATACCAGTCTAGTACACCAGTGAGTTTAAAACAATTTTCCTTCAAATGCTCGTTCTTCTTGCAAAAAGAACATAACATCTCACTCTTGTCACTACTGCCTCATTATTGTTTAAACTATTTCCCTCCTTCATCTGTGACCCTTTTAGTACTCCCTGTATTCACTAACATAGCACTATGTTCCATTCCTTCACTAAACACCATCTGCACCTCCCTTTGCTTTTCTACCCTTAAGACTATACAATATGCCTTATTGACAGATGGTAATGGTTCCATAACCAAAATTTGGTTCCTAACATGATCATAACTCTCATTCAGACCCATCAGAAATTGCATTAATTGATTCAAGGACGTTAAATTAGCTAAAGCCTTAGGTGCTCCACAAATACACTATGTTGCCGCCCCACAAGTACACTGCAGGACAAGCATGAGGCACCAAAGCTCATCCCACAATTTTTTAAGACTAGTAAAATACTTAGCAACAGATATAGTACCTTGTGATGCTGTACTAATCTGTCTTTATAAATGATATAATAAAGTTCCATTACTTTCTCCAAACCTCCTACCAAATTTGATTATAGTTCTTGGGCAGAATTTGTATAGATGAAGGATTCAACTATATCCTTTGACATTGAATTCAGTATCCACAATCTAACCATATAATCAATCCTAATCCATTTTTCACATTCAACAAATCCTGGACTAGGTTTCTAACAAGTTCCATCTATAAACCCTAACTTCATCTTAGCTCCTAGAGCAATTTTACCTGATCAACTCCAGCTCAAAAAGTTATTCCCATTCAATACTGCAGTAACTAAACTCATACCTGGATAATCTGAACCTCGAAGGTAAACTTGATTTTCTTCTGAAGTACCTCTCAATCTAGAATCCAGGGTCGATCCAGTGGGTGACTCGTGCGATACACTTTCCATTGTTACAAATTTCTCAAATTAGACTCGTATCTATAAGTAGAAAAAGGTAAGTCACGAAACCCTAACTCTCGACTCCTTAAACTAGCTACTCCTCCACTATAGAAGTAAAATCGAGTTGTTGATGACTACCAATAGATAAATCCTTGTAATAACTTGCTCCAATCGATCAATAATGATGATCGATTACAGTATCATTACCGTCTCTGATACCATGTGCCAAGTCTGCGAGAGAAGAGTAAATAAGAACTGACTTTATTCATGTATTTTACTGTTTACATAAAGTCAGATTTCCTTATATACAAAATGAATAAACTAAAGTTACCTTCTACTTACAAAACGACAACCTATTTACAAAAATGACAATACTTTACATTAAATAAGCAGTATATAAACTACCACTTAACACAAGGTGTTTACACAAATTCTTGAAAAAAAGATCTCATTTAATGATTTGACCCAGTGCAGCTCTGGCTACGTTCATTGTGATGACATTCCCATTCTTTAGTGGGCTTCTAAGCTTCTTTGGAGCATTTGCTTTTGCTCCATCAACATATTATATAAGAAAATACTAAACGAATGTTGTGTGATTTCTGCTATAAAATCTGTATAAAAGACTCTAAAATGGTTTTTTTTAATCTTAGTTACCTTGCATCATATGGCTTGTCATCTTCAAATTAAAGAGATTTAGCTTATCATGGCTTGCGAATTGGGTATACACTAAAATCAAATCTCCCTCTTTTTCATGAGTGAGATCAGATCTCCCCCGTTGCTTAAGCAAACGTATCCATACCTCAAGTTTGCATTATAGTTGACTTAATATTAAGCCTGCCAAGAGAATACAGAGACTAGAAATGGAGGAAATTATGATATATAATTATAGTAAAAGTTAGTCTCTGGTATAACATAAGGGAAAACACGTTAAGAAAAAAAGAATCACCCAGTAAAGAAGAAGACAAATACATGAGGGAAGAGAATACAAAGAGATCAGTCGTAACATTATTCACACCTCTCACTCTATCTATGCAATTAATCCTCATGTACATAACTTCCATGACAACTTCCCTATAAAGTTATAACACTTGTCTTTCCCACCATATGCCTCAAATTCTGAATATTAGAATCATCCATGTGTCCCTGTGATGTAACATTACCTCCCTCTTTGAGAATGACCTTGTCCTCAAAGTCGAACTGAGGATAAGATTCAACAAAAGAAGAAAAAGGTATCCAATTTGGGTCAATGGGACCATCCCATGCAACTAAAACTTTATGTTTAAACCAATCAAAGTTGATAGTCTTTTGAACATTTAGAATAGCACGAGGTTGATAAATAGGTCTAGTGTCGGAAGTAAGAAGTGGCAATGAAATATACTGCTGTGTAGGATCTCCAACACAATTTTTTAAGTGGAAAATGTGAAAGATATAATGAATTTTGGCTACAGAAGGTAAGGACAGTTTATAAGCAACATATCCAATTCGAACTAACACCTGAAAGGGACCAAAATAACTCAAACCAAGCTTAAGCTCTGGTCCTATCCGCTGCTGGTGATTCAGGAAGTGAATCAGATCTTATTAAATCAGCAACTTTTGTGACTTTCAAAGTTGTACTGAGTGTTGTCGATAAGGCTGGAGCTTAACGAAGACCCAATCACCATTATTAAAAGAAGCCTCAGTACACTATATGTCGTCAAATCGCTTCATCCACTCTTGAGCACGAAGTAAGTTAGTCTTCAGGCGATCTAAGAGAGCATTACGATCTTATAATTGTTGTAACAAATCAAAAAGAGCATCAACAAAAGGTGCAACACGTATAATAGTTGGAGGATCTCTGCCATATATAGCCTTAAATGGTGTCATGCCAATTGAAGTATGAAATAAGGAATTATACCAAAAATCAACCAATGGTAAATACTAGACCCAGAGACAAGATTGTTCATGCACAACGCATCTTAAGTACATCTCAATCCACTTGTTAAAAGCCTCTAACTGACCATCAGTCTGTGGGTGGTACAAAGAGCTTATAGCCAAAGTAGTTCCTTGTAAATGAAGCAAGTGCTACCAAAATGCACTGGTGAAAGCTCTATGACGATCTGAGACAATCGAACGAGGAACATTATGAAGCTTGACCACTATATGAACAAAGGTTTCTGCAACTTGTGAACTCATATAGTTGCCACATAAGGGAGCCAAATGACAATATTTTGAAAGTCAATCAACAACCACCATGATCACTGAGTAACCTCGAGATATTGGAAGATTGGTTATAAAATCCATTGCCACGTCTTCCCAAATTAGGTTAAGGACTGGTAAAGGGATCAGTAGGCCAGCAGGATGTAACTGAAACACTTTCACTTGTTGACAAACTTGGCACTGTTGTATAAAGGTACGAACATCTTCTCGCATGCTCTTCTGAAAGAACTGACTAGAAATCCTTGCTAGAGTTCGTAGGTAACTCGAGTGTCCACCAACTACAAAAGAATGAAACTCCTGCAAGATTCTTGTAATAATGGCTCGAGTATGATGAGGAATTACTACTCAATTCCTCCAATACAACAACCTGTTACGTACAGTATGGTGAGGCATAGCAGCAAGGTTATCTCAGAATTTTGGCATAAGTTCTTGTAACTTAGTAGAACTTCGAAGCTCGAAAAATATATCATCAATAATAGAAGCATGTGATATAAAGTACCCAAATAAATAGCAACAAGATAAAGCATCAGCAACTTGATTTTGTGTGCCTAGTTTTTACTCAATAGAATAGAAATAATCCATTATTTTGGGAAGCCACTCTTGTTGTTCTGGTGTATGTACAGCCACTCTTGTTGTTCTGGTGTATGTACAACTTGAACAGAAAGATGTTTGAGGCTTTTCTGATTTGTACAAATTATAAAATAATGATCGTACAAATAATGTCGAAATTTTGCAACTACCTTTATCATTGCATAAAGCTCTCGCACATAGGTAGATTGAGCATTCATTCATATGGAAAGCTTCTTCAAAAAATAAGAAATTGGATGCCCATTCTGACTCAAAACTACACCCACTCCTTGGCCAGAAGCATCCGTCTCAATAATGAATGGCCAAGAAATTTCAGACATAGCAAAAACCAAAGTTGATGATAATGTAAGGATTTTTAATCAAACATATGGGCTTATATGTGTATACTTGCATATAAAGGCTATCATATAAAGTTGATCCTAATTAATTAAAGTGTTCTAACATGTTTATGATATTTTGGGCTTCATGCATCTATTTTAAGTGTGGGCTTTATATGTGTAGAGACCGGGTTTATAATTTCTAGTTTTATGATGGGTCAAACTAGAAATTAAAGAAATTAAATTAAGGATTTACCCTAATATAAGTGGTTATGGTCTCCAAATTAAATGTACGCTTAATTCTTTTCTAGCATCCCATCATCAGAGAAAAAACAGAGTTAGGGAAAACTCTAGAAAAAAGGCTACGCTCTAATTTGGAAGACAAAACCGCAAGACTCCAGTGCAGATTTCACAATAGATTTAGGCATGCTTCCGGTTTTATTTGATTCTTGATGATTTGATATGAACGGATCCTATTTTTAAAGAAATTAAAACTCAACAAATGGTATCAGATCTTTGTTCATAATTAGGTCGTCAAAAATGGTTGTTTGTTTTTTGTCTTCCGTATTGGAGTTTCTTTCATTTTTGTTGTTTTAATGCATGAAGCTTTGGTTTCAGTTTTGTCTGTTGATAATAACTTTTAAAAAACCTGGTGGCTTTGATACTATTGAGCCCCCTATAAGCACTTACAAGGGGACAGGTCAGCAAACTGTTTTGAAGAATCAGTTGAAGATTCAGAAATCTGTTCAAATGATGACCCATAGATACAGATTCCAATTTTGCCCATTGAATAAAGACTAAAGCTTTACCCATTGGATAAAGACTATTGTATACGTTATTTGGATGTTTCATAATGCTTTCAAAGCCTTCTTCTTTTCCAATAACCAATATAAGTCGCAATTCTTTCAGATTTGTTAATAAAGTCACGATTTTTTTTATTGACCAATGGATTTAGACAAGAAATAACCCAAAAATTTTAGCATGTCAAAAAGTTTTAAATTTATACTTGTTAGTATGCATGTTATGGATTAATATTATGATGAGTTTTGAGGTCAAAATTTATAATTTCTGGTTTGATTTCTAAAATTTTTAGACCCAATTCTTGATTTGAGCTGACAAGATTGTAAGTGTCGTAGCATCAAGAAATTGGAGATATGACGCTTATATATAGCTTACGTAAAATTTGGTATTTTAATTTCAGATTGTAGTATTTTAAAGAAATATATAACATTTAAAACTAAATTAATTGAAGCAACATGTTGCCAAAGTAACCTCTCTTGTGAAAATTAATTTAACTTAGAAAGTTAAAAAGTTTTGAGTGTATGTTATTCATGCAAATATGGACTGGCCCAAAGGAAAGTTAATATTTGGCCCGAATTGCATATACACTTATGGTGGTAAATATGTAGCAATTATTCAGTATAATATGTGAACATTAAATCGGTCTAAAGAAAAGTTTATTGTTTGACATGTCTTATTGCCAGTATTTGATCACTACACCAAGTTACCACTTACAAGTTAGTATTTTTATCCAAAGACTAAATATTAATGTTGTGTAAGGTATCTTGTGATGGGGCCCTACCATTATCTGTATATAATTAATTTGGCATATTATAGTGTTGTTATGTGAGTAATTAGATTTTGATTGTTTTGTTCTCTATTCAGTTCCTGGTTCTGCTGCAAATATCTCTGCTAGTGTTAATTCAATCCCTATGCTTAATGGCACCAATTTTAAGTCATGGAAGGAGAATGTTTTAATTGTTCTCAGAGTCATGGCCTTGGATCTTTCTTTACAAGTCGATCAACCTATTCCACTTACTGGTGAGAGCACCTCTAATCAAAAGAGGGAGATGGAAAAGTGGGAAAGATCGAATTGTATGAGCTTGATGATCATGAAACGTGCCATTCTAGAAGCCCTTCAAGGCACTATGTCCAATTAGATTACTACGAATAAGGGTTTCCTTGAGGATCTTGAGAAAAGATTTGCCAAAATTGAAAAGGTTAAAACAAGTACACTTTTGGCAAAGCTTATCTCAATGAGGTATGTAGGAAAAGAAAACATAAGAGAGTACATTATGGGAAATGTCTCATATTGCTTCAAAATTGAAAGCACTTAAGTTGGAATTATCCGAAGACTTGTTAGTGTATCTGGTTTTGATTTCTCTTCTAACACAGTACAGTCAATTCAAAGTGAGCTAGAACTGTCAAAAGGAGATATGGTTTCTTAATGAGTTTATCTCACATTGTGTCTAAGAAGAGGAAAGGTTGAAGCATGATAAGGCAAAAAGTGCTCACTTAGACACAACATTTAAGGACAGAAGGAACAAAAGAAAGAAAACTAAGGAAGTTGAAGTTCCAGAAATAGAAAAGAAACATCATAAGGAAGAAAATCCAAAAGTTCGTTTCTTCTATGGAGCTAAAGGTCATGTAAAGAAGCAGTGTGCCAATTATCACGAATGGCGTGAAAAGAAAGGTATGCTTCTTATTTTGGTTTATTATGAGTTTAATTTGACGTCGGTACCTAGACACATATGGTGGTTAGATTTTAGTACCACAACTCACATCATTGTGTCTATGCAGGGTTGTCTGAGTTGCCGAAAACCAAGTGATGGTGAAGATACATCTATGTAAGAGACGACAAGTCGATAGAAGTCGAAGCAATAAGGACTTTTAGATTATTGTTAAGAACTAGATTTTAATTTGATTTAGTTGAGACTTTCGTTGTACCATCTTTTAGAGGGAATTTGATTTCTATTTCTGCTTTGGACAAATCTGGTTATTGTTGTTCATTTGGAAATGGAATATTTAGTCTCTTTCAAAATTCAAATTTGGTTGGTGCTGGTTTTTTATCAGGTTATGATAATCTATATATATTTGACAGTAATGCTTCATTTAATGAAGCCTTACATGTGGGTAGACGAAATTTAAAACACAAATTAACCGGAGAGAATTATGCCTCGTTGTGGCACCAGAGATTAGGTCATATCTTCGAAAAGAGAATTAAAAGACTTGTGTCCAAAGGAATTCTCGATCCCTTTAATTTTACAGATTTTGCTACTTGTGTTAATTGCATTAAGGGGAAACAAACAAATGCCAGGAGATTGGGTGCCAATAGGGCTTCAGATTTCTTAGAACATATTCATTCAGATATTTGTCTACAACGTATTGGAATGGTCAACCATATTTTATAACGTTCATAGACGAATATGGTGAGGAGTATGATTAGTCATTCTACCTTGCCAGAATCACGCTAGGGAGAAGCATTAAAGACCGCAACATATATACTCAACAGAGTTCCAACTAAAGCAACTGATAAAACCCTTATGAACTTTAGACAGGCAAGAATCCTAGTTTAAAGCATTTGCACATTTAGGGATGTCTAGTTAAGGCAAGGCCTTATAGGCCAAATGAAAAGAAACTAGACTCAAGGACTATCAGTTGTTACTTTATTGGATATTTTAAAAGATCCAGGGGTTACAAGTTTTATAATCCCACTACTAAGGGAATTTTTTAGACAAAAAATGTTTGGTTTTTTTAGGATGTTGAGTTTACGGGGGAGAAAGGATTAAGGACTTTGTTTTTGAAGAGGAACACGTTGAAATTTCTCTAATTGCTATTGACAATGATCAGGGTCAGGTTTCCATTCCTGACATTGTTCAAGAAGCAATTTTGGATCAAGACAATGTCATAGAAACTCCTTTCTAAGTTCAACAACTTATTTAAGAAGAACAGACTCTATAACCTCAATAACCTATGCCATTTAGGAGATCCATTAGAGAGAGGAGAAGTGCAATTCCAAATGATTATGTTGTATTTCTTCAAAAACATGAAGTTGACATTGGTATGGTGGAAGATGATCCAATCAACTTCTATCAAGCCATGGAAAGTTCTAACTCTCAAAAGTGGATTGATGCCGTGAGTGAAGAAATAAAGTCCATAAAAAACAATGATGTTTAGGACCTTGTACCATTGCCTAAAGGTGCGAAACCTAATAGTTGTAAATGGATATTTAAGAACAAGAAGGATTCGAAAGGCAATGTAGAAAGGTACAAGGCTCGTCTTATCGCAAAGGGCTTTACATAGAAAGAAGGCATTGATCATAAAGAGACTTTCTCTTTGGTTTCTTCGAAAGACTCTTTCAAGATAATAATGGAATTAGTGACACATTTTGATCTTGAGTTACATCAAATGGACATTAAGACAACGTTTCTCAATGGTGTCATTGATGAGATGATTTATATAGTGCAACCAGAAAACTTTATGTCAGGAGATGCAAAGCAAATGGTTTGCAAACTAAAGAAATCTATCTATAGACTCAAGCAGGCATCTCGTCAATGGTATTACAAATTTCACCAAGTTGTCATCTCGTTTGGTTTTGAAATGAACTTAGTTGACGATTGTAAATACCATAAGTTTAGTGGGAATACGTACAATTTTCTAGTTTTATATGTCGATGACATATTCCTTGCCAGTAATGATATAGGCTTAATACACAAAACCAAGGATTTCTATTAAAGAAATTTGAAATGAAAGATCTTGGTGACGCCTTTTTTATTTTAAGGATTCAGATACATCGAGAACGCTCTCGAGGTATTCTTAGATTATCATAAAAGAGCTGTATCGAAAGGGTACTTAAAAGGTTTGGCATGCGGGATTGTAAACCAAATGATACCCCTATGTCTAAAGAGATAAGTTTAGTTTAAGTCAATTCTCCAATAATGACTTTGAAGCTAAGGAAATGCAGAAGATTCCTTATGCTTCGGTTGTAGGAAGTCTAATGTATGCTCAGGTTTGTACGCGACTGAATATTGTGTACATTGTTGAAATGCTAGGGAGATATTTAAGTAACCCAGGATTGGATCACTGGAAAGTAGCCAAACGGGTCATGTGGTACTTACAGAGAACAAAAGATTATATGCTCACATATAAAAAATCGGATAAGCTGGAGATCATTGGTTATTCTAATTCCGATTTTGCTAGATGCCAAGTCTACCTACTTATTGGAGGAGTTATTTCCTATAAGAGTGCTAAGCAGACACTTATAGCTTCTTCCACCATGGCAGCGAAGTTTATAACATGTTATAAGGCATCCAACCATGTGATATGACTGCGAAACTTTTTCACGAGGCTATGCATTGTGGACTCTATTGAAAGACCACTTAAGTTATTTTTGTGACAATAACTCTGCAATGCTATATTCCAATAATAATGGGAGCTTGACAAAGTCAAAGCACATCGACATCAAGTTCTTAATTGTTAAAGAGAGAGTTTAGAGTGGACAGTTGTTTATACAACATATTGGATCAAACTCCATGATTACGAATCCACTTACTAAAGGAGTACCACCCAAGGTCTTTCATGAGCACACTGTTCATATGGGTGTTGCATTTTTTCAGGATATATAGTTTCAGTGGGAGTTTGTATTATAGATGCTTTTCATATTAGACAATTTTCCACTGTCATTTTGGATACAACCTTTTTTAGTTAACTTGTTCGAGGTTATTTTCAGCTTTAAGATATTTGGTTTATTTTGTCTCTTAACTTATTTAAAATTGATCTCACTAAAGTATAAGGTTGGACCAGTTGGAAATAAGCATGCTAAGACCACGCTGCTTATAATTTTCATGCTACACATCCATATTTAATCCATGTCATTTGGTTATATTAGCATACGTGACCATTGATGGTTCTAGTTATGTTAATTGTAGTGACAGACGCTTTGATCCTATTTTGATATGATTGATAGATCGAATTGTCTGGAGATGTATATAGTAATGATAGCAAAATTCTGAGTACTCACAAGGTTAATACATAATTTTAAGGTAACACATACAACCCAAGTGGGAGATTGTAAGAATTTTTAATCATACATGTGGGTTTATATGTGTATAATTGTATATAAAGGCTATCATATAAAGTTTAGCCTAATTAATTAAATTGGTATAATATGTTTATGATATTTTAGGCTTCATGCATCTATTTTAAGTGTGGGTTTTATATATGTAGAGACTGGGTTTATAATTTCTAGTTTTATGATAGGCCAAACTAGAAATTAAAGAAATTAGATTAGGCTTTTACCCTAATATAATTGGTTGTGGTCTCCAAATTAAATGTATGCTTAATTATTTTATGACATCCCATCATCAGAGAGAAAACAGAATTAGGAAAAACTAAAAAAAAAGGCTACGCTCTAATTTGGAAGACAAAATCGCAAGATTCCAGTGCAAATTTCGCAATGGATTCAGGTATGCTTATGCTTTTATTTAATTCTTGATGATTTGATATGAACGGATCTTATTTTTAAAGGGATTAAAACTCAACAGATAAGGCATGCTTAAGCTGCTGAAATGTGGACTATGCCTCAGAGGACCATGAAAATTTATCTTTTTGAAGGAGTTATGTAACTGGCAGGGCAATAGAAGCATATTGATGTATAAAACATCGATAATATCCCGTCAAACCAAGGAAACCACGTAACTTTGTAACAATTTGCCAAAGTAAGCTAATCAACTACTGCCTTGACCTTGTTGGTATCCTTCTCCACTCATTGAGCAGAAACAATATGTCCAAGATAATTGATTCAGGATTAACCAAAAGAGTATTTTAAAAGTTTAGTATATAATTGATAATGTAACAGTTGTTCCAACACCACAGTAAGATGCCCAAGACGAGTGCTCCAAGAAGGGCTATAAATAACTATGTTATCAAAGAAAATGCGAACAAATCATCGAAGAAATGGCCTGAAAATGTCAGTCATTAGATCCTGAAAAGTTGCAGGGGCATTAGTGAGGTTAAAAGGCATTCCAATCCACTCGTAATAGCCATGTTGTGTTCTAAATGTTGTTTTCTCCCGATCTTCTGTCTGAAGTAGCACTTGATGATAACCAGATCGTAGATCGAACTTTGAATACACAGTTGAGCCATACAACTCATCTAACAATTCATCTACAATTGGAACAGGAAAAGAATCCTTAACAGTAACTGCATTAAAAGAATCCTTTACAGTAACTGCATTGAGTGCTCCATAATCAATACAAAATCATCATGTGTCATCTTTCTTTTTAACCAGTAAAACTGGAGCATAAAAAGGACTGGTACTAGGTTGTATTAAACCCTCATCCAACATATCTATAACCATTTTCTCAATTTCAATTTTCTAGCTGTAAGGGTATCTATACGGTCGTACCTTAACTAGTACAGTCCTCTAAAACAATGGTGTGGTCACAGGATCGAGAAGGGAGCAACCCATGAGGTACAAAGAAGACTAGCTTAAACTTTTACAAAATTATCGTTAATTCCTCTGGTAGATCTTATGGTAATGTAATGAGACGGTTAGGTTCAGTTTCTAACAAACTTGCCATTAAAGAGTAAATAACTCTTTAATTGCATCAGTTGATTGAAGCCTTTTGAATTGATGAAATTGAGCAACAGTAAGGTAGAGTGAACTTGGTTCCTCGTAATGAGACGAATTTATCATTATGGTAAAATTTGATAACATAAGCATTATAATCAAGAATATAGGGTCTAAGAGTAGCCAACCTGAAGCACCAAGAATTACGTCGGAGCCAACCACATGCAACACATAAGCTAAGAAAACCAATAACTGACCCTGTATCATTAGATGTAAAGCTCGAGCAATACTTTGAGTTTATAAATAATTCTTATTTCCCACCAACATTCTGAAAATTGGTGCAGGTTTAATGGTTAGTTGTAAATATCGAGCAATCCTTGTAATGACTTATTATACACCCATGAAGGGTTTTTTAAGTCATTGTCTTTCATATAACTACCAAGGTGGTTATATGTTT
>JANSVA010028869.1:0-14415 GCA_025504915.1 Erythroxylum reticulatum | reverse complement strand
TAATGTCTTCTTTATGTTTGATTAAAGAAAGGTGTGATCCATTAGATGTTATTCTCTTCTTTCTTTTCATGCATAACTGAAATTCACAAGGTGTGAGAAGGTGATCGAAATTGACAAGGTGTGAGAAGGTGTTCTTGCATTGTTTGACTCTCTCTCTCCTATCTTGCATGGTAGAGTCGAAATTTACATGAGAAGTGTCTCATCTTTGGCTTCTTTCTTCTAAGAAAAATCTCCTCCAAAGTTCTCTTCTCCTTTCCCACTAAAGGATCTTGTTAACCAAGTTGTCTAAGAAGAATAAGTGGTAGATCAGATTGGAAGAGGATATAATAACGAGAAGATGATACATCACTTAGGAGAGGATATATTGCCAAGGATAGGATAGCATAGCGAGGAGTTAAAACTGTAGCGAAGGAGTCAGTAATATAATCTCTATCTTGTTCTTATGATAATTATTTTCCATAAATCGTATCATGTATAGTGGCATGTTGATTTTGTTATCTTGCTTCCGTTGTGTAATGATTTCTAAAAATGTTTTGAAATCTACTGTTTAACCAAATCTTGTATATTTTCTTTTCCAATCCAATAAAGAGTAGTGATAATTAAGGATATCATTAGCAAAATTTAAACTTAATATTTTGAGCTTCTTGCACCTGGGGTGTAAAACCCCGAATCTTTTGCTGAGATTAAATACAAATTGTTATGTTTAGTGAATAGTATTTTTTCCTGCTTGAATAGTGATTTTGGGGACCAAATTTTGAAAAAGAATTGAAAATATCCAAAATATGTATTAGGGTCTAATGATACCAATACGAATCAAAAATAATTCCGATTGGATGGATTTTAGGAATTCAGTAAGTTTAGGACTTAAAATGCCCTTTCTGGAAAATCATGGATATATATGATTTTAAACCTATTAAACCTATTTGAGTTTTTTTAAAGCATCTAGTCTATATGTATTAACCCGAATTAGAATATTTCATGTAACTGCGCATCGTAAAGCTAGTCAAAATAAAATAATTAGACTACTGTTGTAGCAGTAATAAGCCTAGGCCAATCCCACAAAGGGTGTGTGTAAAGTTTATGAAATGAAATTAAATGGTGTTTAGGTTTAACAGGGGGTTTCGGATTTTGAAATAAGAAAATAAAATGAAACTAGACTATTAAAAACAAATTAAAGAAAACAAAAATGATAAAAGTGGAGAATTCGGTAAGGACCCGATTCTTTGGTTCAATCTCGGCCTACACATTTATTAAGTATATTTCATTGATTTTTTATTCTCAAACCTCTCCTAGCAACAATTAATTGTGGGTTAATAATTAACCTAAGTTTTCCTTTTTGTTTTGTTTAATCAAGATACGATCGTTAATTAAACCTAACTATAGAATAACCTAAGATACGATCTTTATATTTAATTAGACAATAGCGTTACAAATTAGGAAAACTGATTAATCAAGGCAACAACTACATACGATGCGTCATTTAACCTAGGTCATTTTATCCCTAATGATTACGAATCATTAGTCACTACACATGAATTTCAACATAACAATTATGAATTATATCGAAATTCTAGCAATGGGTTTGTAAATAAACGATTCCATGAACGCATTAAAATCATCTTTCCATAATACTCGATCGGTTCTTACACAAATAAGCGAACAATAACAAAAATATGATTATCCATATACAAAAGCTAAATCCATATGCCTAAGATAACATAATCAATTCAATAGGAGAGAAAGAAACAACAAAAATATGAAAGAAATGCTTAACCTGGGTTATTGGTGTCGATGTCACCTCTGAACCGGCATCGAGACGTTTAAGCTGGGGGCTTTTATGGGTCTCTCCTGAAAAATGTTTTATCCCCTATTGATAACCCTATTTATGTCCACCTTATTGTTCATACAACTTAAAAACCCATTAGCCTTCGTATATGAAACATAACTCTTTTTTGTGTTTAACGTAGTTATTTACGTGAAATGTAGACGTTGTCTACATGAAGCATAGACATTGTCTACATTACATAAGACGTCTACATTTCATACAGACTACGTTTTGCTCTAATCTCCAGCTGCTGCACTACATTTCATCTCCTATCTTGTCCTCCTACACTACATTTTCTTCATCTTGCATTATCGTTTTTTTTCTCCCTTTCTAGTTGTCCATCTTCATTCACTATTCTTTGCATTTTTTCTTCTTATGTTTTAATTTTCTTCTTCTTACTTCATAAGGATAAGTAAAAATTAATCTTCAGAAAATGGCCAAAATATGGAGCTTCGACTCACTTTAACTTCTTTGCTTTCGAATTGTACCTAAAATCACATATGAGTCAAAGTGAGTATCTTAAGCAATAGGTGCTCAATAATCAATTAAGCACCTATCACATGGTCAATTTGACAGAAAGACGGTTGGGAAAAATTTTTGGAATTTAATTCTGTAAGTTGATGAATTAAATTCATTAAAGGAAAATTTGATCTTTTTACATAGTGATTAAGGGAAAATTGGTCTTTGTATATGATGATTAGTGGATTAGTGACTCATTAAAGGAGATGGCATGTGTTATGCACAAAAGGAGTAAAATAAGACAACATGCTTCATTATTTTGGAGAGTTAGCCGTGAGTGAAAAACAAAAGAACAAAAAGAGAAGAGCAAAGGAAAGTTTTGGCCAAGAAGAGAGGGGGAAAAGAAAACTGATTTTTTTCACAATTTTACATCTTGACTTGAAGGGAGCTTTATCAAGACTAAGTGTTCTCCAAGTTTTCCAAAAGATTGAAAGAAAGTGGTAAGTTTTACTTATCTAAATTTCTAGTTTTAGGGTTTTTAAATATGATATTCATGTAAGATCAATGATGATTTTGACATACAATAAAGTAGATAATAAGTTTGGAAGCATCTAAAGGTTGAAAACAAGAAAATCAATCACGAAATTAAGCTTAAGAGAATCTGCCACAGCTAGGGCTTTTTGTGTGATGTGATTCAAAAGTCTATTTTTGTTGAAGATGATAAGAGAGATAGCCACGTTTAGTGAAAGTTTGTCTTAAGTTCTTAGTTCACTTGAAGTATTCCCATTGTTTTGACCATAACTCAGCCTACAAACCTCTAAATTAGGTTATTCCAATTGGAAATGCAACATATTAATTAAAATCTCTAGAAGATACCTTGACCTAATTCTAGTTGAATGATATTGAAATTTGAGATTGAAAATGGTAACCTGATACTACCCCTATGTTAAAGCAGCTTGTGATATTTAATACATGTTTCATGATTTATAAGTTGAAATGGCATGGTTTTTAATGATATGGAAATTAGAGACATAGGGAAAAATGTCTAGAGGACCTTAAAACCTAATATGAACGTTTTCTATGTGAAAACTATGGAATAAAGGGAGATATGAATTTATCTTTAGCATTATAATTATATAACGTTGGTAAATCTTTGTGAAGATTTTTAAGTACATGCACTGTTCTTGTATCTTCCTCTATCTAGTTACAACTTAAATGTAGTACAAAAACCCAATGGACATGGAAAAAGGAAGATACAGCTATGGTGCATATACTAAAAAAACTTTACAAAGATTTACCGGTATTATATAATTATAATACTAAAGATAAATTATTAGTCCAAATTAATGCAAGTATAGATACATGGGTCGGCTACCTTTTAACACAACCATCTAACTCAAAGAAATATTATTATATAAATACATCAATGGGACTTTTAATCTCGCTGAAAGGAAATGTCCCATTCATAAAAAGGAAACACTTGCTTGTGTTAAAACATTAAGAAAATGGAAAGTGGATTTATTACCTGTCAAATTTCGAATTCAGACTGATTCTAAATATTTATGTGGATTTATTAAATATAATATTAAAACAAATTATAATCAAGGCCAATTAATTAAATGGTAGTTAGAATTAAATCAATATAATTTTCAAATTAGTTATATAAAATCTTCTACTAATAGTCTTACAGATACATTAACCAAACAATGGAAACATCTATCCTTAACCTAAAGGATTTCACTAACAAGGAAGCATAATTACAAGATCTTCAACAACAAGTAGGAACAATAACAAAAGAACCGACACTCCATTGACACATAATCGACTAGGTTAGCATGAATGATAAGTAAAATCCCCTTTCTCATAACTTGGTAAATTCCTTAGGTTGATTTCTATTATGATTGCATATATGCTCAATTGTTAATTCCTTCATGTTAAATTTCTGATTTAAGTTATTTATTTCAATTCTCGTGATGAGTTTCCATTGCATTGTTTATTTTGATTTTCATATATTTTTGTTCTTAGATTTTAGGATTAGATTAGTTTCCCTCCTCATGGGATTGATACCTCTTATACTACAGTCGAGACTCATGCATTTGCAGTATTTGAAGGCTTATAAATTTTAGGCTCAAATGACATAATTAGTTATATAAAATCTTCTACTAACAGTCTTACAAATACATTAACCAAAGAATGGAAACAGTTATCCTCAGTCTAAAGGATTCACTCACTAAGAAGGAAGCAGAATTACAAGATCTTCAGCAACATAGGAACAATAACAAAAGAAATTAATCAATTAAGAGCAGCCATCACCCTTTTTGAGAAACAACAAGCATCTACTGGTCAACCACTACTGACTTTGCAACTAATTACACCTCAGCAAATATCACAAACCACTTTTACCTTATCCGCCACTAAAACCCATAACCAAAAATGGCCACTCCTTTACCTCAATGGACCCATGGTTGGACTATATGATGAATGACACAAAGTAGTTGTCCATATCACTAGTAAACCTTCAATAATTTACCAGACTTATACCAATAGATCTGAAGTAGAAAAAGCATTAGCTGAAGACCCATCTCTCAAACCACATTATAAACAAGCCTTCGAAAAACCATAAGAAGACACATGGATGAAAATATTGGGCAAACCTATCCAAATTGACAAACTAATTTCAGTTCCTACAAAAGCACTTAAAGAGGACATGAGACAAATTACTCCAGATATTTTTTATGAATGCTTTCAAGCATTGAATGACTAGAAGGATGCATCAAAAATACTCAAGAATCAATGATCAAGTTGAATTATAGAGGAACCAACTTATTGATGACATCAAGCTATAAGACAAACATCTCCAAAGACTCACTTCAGATTATCAAACAAATGGAAGAATTATTTTCAACATTATCAAGAGGATTCACCACTATATCAGAAGATTGGAAAAATGCAATTTGTCAACAATTCCGTCAATAACCAACTCATAAATGTCCACACTACCCTTCAACATCCAAGGAACAAGATAAAGACAACACCTCATCAGTAGATGTAATTATCGAAGAATAAAATGTAACAACTTTATAAAAAGCATTTAATTATTATAGGCCAACTGTTGGTCACACCAAAAGAAAAACTATTACTTGAATGGTCTAATAGATTAGCATTAGTTATCCAACTCGAAAAACCTTTTGGAGGAATAACTAAATAAGTACTTTATGGAATTTTATCACCAATAAAACAATAAGTATACTGCTAAATTTTTTATTAAATAATGAAATACAAATAAAAAATACCACTGAATTTCTTAATACTATTGAACATATAAAAGCTTTTCACATAATAACCAATGAAATTTATAAAAATTTTATAGGAAAAGATATAGAAAACGAAGAAAAAATGCATTATGGCACCTAAATAATATAAGAATCTATGAAATTTGTTATTTAGAATAATATATTTGTGAATATAAAAATAATATCATAAATTAACACATCCCAAACTAGAAATTTATATACAAACCTTTATATAAAAATTACCTTATCCTATAAATAAAACAGTAGAAGAATTATTTTTAATAAAACAATAAGATAATTTGGTAACTTACAATTTAGGAGGAGCCATTTCAATAGTAAAAGAGGTATTATCACAAAAATGTTTAAAAGCTAAACTAAAGAAAAAAAATTAAGACATACAAATATTCAATTATGTTGTTCAAAAATTTCAGAAGTACCCCAACAATATAGATGTGATTCTTTTCATTCAAAACAAAGAAAACCTAAAAATAAATATAAGTGGCGAAAATATCCTAAATCACATTATAAAAATCCCCATTTAAACCTTATAAAAAGATTTTTAGAAGAAAAAATTATAGACAATTTAAACCAAAGAAAAAATATTGTCATTAAAATAAGAAAAATGTAAATATTGGTTATGTAGGGTGAAAAAATCGCCCAAACTTCTCTTGGTAAAACAACACTAGAGGACAGTTCAGACCTCAAGGACCACCAAGTTTTTAACAAGATAAATGGAGTTCAATGGAATCCAAATTGGGTAAAATTTTACATAAAATTGGAGGTATGGAGGATGCACATAAGAGGTTGGAAGGCAAATTTGATCAAGTTACAAAGAATCACGCCGCTTTGATACATAACCTAGAGGTCCAAATAGGTCAATTGGCAGAAGCAATAACAACCAGAAATGCAGGAACCCTTCCAAGTAACACTGAGTCTAATCTAAAAGAACAAATCATGGTCGTTACATAAGCAACTGAGAAGGAATCACACCAACTTGAAGGCCATGAAGGGAAGGACAAGAACAAGGTTGATAAGAATGTTTTTCAAAATAAACCAGAATTAAAAACAACCCAGAAGCATCAACATAAGATTCCTTACCCCATTATGGAACAACAAAAGCCAAACCCAATCAGAGACAAAGGGAAAGTAAAGGTGCAAGAGAATAAGGAAGAATCTCTATTGGTAAGGTACAATTTTCCTGAGATAAAAAAAGTATCAACCCCCAATTCCATTCTCATTCAAAGACATGAGGAAATCGAAGGAAGCTAAGCTGAATAAAGTGGTATACATGATCAAGCAACTGGAAGCACGACTTACACTAATCGAATCAATAAAGGGAAAGGTGGAAAAAGAATTGGAGGAAGAAAGAAATTGATGACTCTACCAAAGAAGGAGGATCCAGGGGATTTTTATATCCCCTACAATATTAAGAGTGTCAAAATAGAGAGAGCCTTTATCGATTTGGGAGGTAGCATAAATGTGATGCTTTATTCCTTATTTCAAAAGTTAGGGTTCGACGAGATAGTGTAAACTCCAAATTTTTCTCTTCACATGTCTATAAAATTTCATTTCCTATGAATGATGTTTTTAGGGGAATGTAAATTTTATTTTCAATAAAAGGTGAATTGGGAACCCAAACCTGAATGACAAGTATTAAAGTCAAATGATAGTCAAAAAATATTGGAGTTGACTAGTATGAAAATGGACCAAAAATAAATTCAATCGAATGGATTTATGATAGATCAAGATTGATCTTGATTTAAATTATTGTGGAGTAAATTTGAAGTATTCTTGGGCTAAAACATAGGGACATAAGAAATAGTCATAGCTACGGATACTTAAAGTAAATCGATTAAACTTATATGTTGATATATTTAGGTATAACATGTTATTAAGTGGACTTGAAATTTCTATCGAAATTGTACAAATTTTTCTTACGCCATTTAGTTATTTTGACAAGAAATAATACATGTACATGTGAATGAACCTTAAATGGTAGTTATCACATACACAAACAAGTTCTCATTATTTTTGAACAAGAATGCATCAAAATCTTATATTGTCATGTTTATGAAGGATTATATATGAAAAAGATAAAATTCATTACATGGGAGACCAATTCATGGTATGGACATGTGTTATTTTGGTGAGACAAAAACAAAACAATTTGTTATACGTAGGAGACAAGCATTGTTGTGGATCATACAAGAAATTAATAGCTTAATTAAACAAGATGGTAAGAGATAATACAATGGATGATTACTGGAAATTAAGCTAGCAATGTGTTGGACAGCTTCCAACAACATGTAGCTTATACAAGATGATGGAGGAGCTGCTCCACCTTCATTCCACCAAAGCTTCATTTATTCCTTGGACCAGAATTGATGTTAATTAATTGAAGCTACTCCCTTCATGAATAGTTCTTCCAAGTTACTACCTTTTGGAAATAAATTTAGTATGTTGTTTAAGTCTCCAACCATGGACAGCACCTCCATCAACGCTAACTACATGCAGGGAAAAGATGGGCAACATGTTACCATCTACTTTTAGGCCTAATAAACTACTCTTGTCTGTCCTCTTTAGCTAGTCACGTGAATTCTTAAGCTGGAAACATGAATTTCCTTATGAATTGCGTGAATGTTTGAGTATGATTTGAAGATAGTGATAAGTTTTCCTAACTATGTTTAGTGAAATTCTATATTAGGATTCTCAATTTCCTTGAACACTCTTAGTGTTTTGTCTATAACTTAGTATATAGAACTTCAAATTGAGTGATTCCAATTGTAAATGAAACCTAAAATGGTACTAAAAATATCTAGAAAAGAAATAAACCTAATTCTAGCTTAATGATATTGAAAATTGAGATTGATTATGGCAACCTAATATTGTTCCTATGTTAAAGCAGCTTGCGATATTTGGTACATGTTTCATAATTTAGAAGGTGAAATGGCATTATTTTTAATGATATGGAAACTAGAAACATAGTGGAAGAAATTTCTAGAAGACTTCAGAACCTAACTTGAACGATCATATGTGAAAATTAAGGAACAAGTGGAGGTATGGTTAAATAAAGAGAAAAACAACATGGTAAATGGAGAGGAAAACAACATATATATCTATGCCTTATGAATGTTATTCAATGGGTATTAATTGGCAGCATGTAGACGCTATATATGTGGCTTAATGGCTGCTCAATGGCAGCATGTATATTGTACATAGTTCAATGGTTCAATGGAAGGAAAACAATAGGTATATACTATGTACGTTATTTAAATGAAAAGAAGACAACATGTATAAATCATAGAAGTTGTTCAATGGTTGTTCAATGATTGAATGAAAAGAAAACAGAATTTTAATCTTACCAAATGCTAAGATTTTGGCTAGGCCCTTTGTTATAAAATTTGTAAAACAAGGTGGTAAGTTATGGATATACTTGGCAGGTTTTAGGAACCCTTCAGGGGTCTCCCTCATAGCTGAGTAAGACTATAAAGATTTCTCGATCACCGTAGACTCGGTATAATAAAGGAAAAGCATCGAAGAGGTGAGGGTAGTTTACAATAAATAATAAATGATGAGTGTCTATTTAAATTGATTTGTTAAGATAGTTTTTATATTCCTATGAAAAGTATGTTTATGTGTAATTCCATTGGTGCTACTACTTCAATTTAAAAGTTAATCTTCATGAGATTTACATATGATTTGATTTAGCATTGAATTGAGTTTCGAACGTACATGGAAACTAATGAGATGTATGCATGCTTTGAATTAGCGTTGAATTGAAATTTGCATATGCTTTGAATTGGCATAGAAATGGATTTTGAATATGTTTTTAATTTGTATTGAATTGAGGCGCGCCTATGTATTAATTATGATTTAGCCTATGATACACCATTAGATCTTTATACATATGATTATATCGATTAGAATATGTCCTAATCTGTATGGCAATGTTTGGGGGGCATTTGTCACTAACATGGGTGGTGTTATGTCTGTCACTATGTCCTGTAAGTCACCTTTGTCACGTGTGGAGTATATATTATGCTAAGACTGTTATGGGTAAGCGATGCAGAACTAGCTCTGTAACTATCGATTTATATATAGTGTTAGCATTGTTATGCGTAAGCAATGCAGAAGTAGCTTCATAATAGTAAGCGATGCAGAACCAACTCAGTAGCTTTACACCTAAAAGTACCTTATGGCAAAGAAAATTAATGATAGGCTATATTTTAAAAAGAAAGTTCCTAAAAGTGTTGTTTGCCATCGCTATTTACTTTACAAGAAAAGTGGAACTTGATCTCAAAAAAATGCATATGTTTTGTTTTAAATATACATTGATCTTTTGAAAAGAAAAGAATGTGTTCTGTAAGAGCATTAATTATTACTTGAAAAGAAAATAAATTGTTTTCTATTATGGAGATTAATATTTGTATAAATATTTTTTATTAGAAACTAATAACACTCACTAAGCTCGTTTAGCTCATCCTTTATTTTTTGTTTTTAAATAAAACCTCCCATGTTCATCCTAAGGGGCTTCAATAGTAAGGACTCCACCTCGCGAGTAGTCAACTTCGTCAAGTACTGTTGTGTAGGCATTTTTATTTTGCCTTGTACATATTTTTTAGAACTGTTGCATATATTTGAACATGTTTTGGAAATTACATTTGTATAAAAAATAGATGTGTATAAAGGTTTTTTAATAGGATGCATGATGTTGTTTTAACTCTTCAAAGTTTATTGATGTAACTATTTGAGACTGCATGTGAGTGGATTTGAAGTCAACAATTTGGAGTTGAGAAGTTGATGGAATAATAGAAGTGTTTTGAACTTTTATAGGAACTTTGAAATTTTAGGGATGTCAAAATATAGTTCTTATACTGTAGAAATTTTTAATAAACTGAAAAAAAAACTCCACTATTTACATTTCTTATTTTGAATTGAAACTTTTCCTTAATAAAGGCAATAGGCTTAGCTTCACGGGAACTTTCTAGCCGACTCGGATATCGACTAAAGAGTCACCGTGGAGTGCTAGGCAGGTCATCTAGTTATTACAAGATAGGGGCCTCTCAGTGTTGGTATCAGAAACCCTACTTTTAAAAATGGGTTGCCTCCTTTATGATTTAAGATTTTTACGTTGTTTTAAAAGTGAGGTGACCAATAAAACGTTGTGATTTACATGCACATGATTTCATAAACTGAAAGTTTTACACACTGTATTTTTCTCAAATACACAGCACGGTGCACAGATGAGGCTGTGGAGGTCCTAAGAGAGCCATTCTTATGGCTCTTACACCTGAGTCACCTCTGACATAGGAGGATGACCACATTTTAGAGTCAGCAAGTGCCTCCATGAATCAACCATAATGCTAGAGTGTGTTACTTATGGAAAAAGACTTTTAGGTGAGTGTCAAATGAATATGATGGGTTGCTACCATTGTGGTCAGGAGGGTTATTTCATCAGAGATTGTCCACAGTTAATCACCGCAGAGAAGTCGGTAGATGGATCTTTGGCACCTCTACAAGCTAGAGGGGCTTATAGGTAGGGCAACCAAGTTTCTCAGACTAGAGGGTCAAGTTTTACTGGATCTAGTAGAGGTTCTGAGGGTAAGGAGTGGCCCCTCTAGGATAGACAGGTAGACCTAATACATAAGCCTGAGATTTTGCAGTCACTCAGTAAGAGGCAAATGTTACACTAAAGGTAGTCACTAGTATGATTACTATTTTTGGTCATGATGCATTTGCTTTAATAGATCCTAGTACTACACATTCTTTCATATCTATAGATTTTTTCTACAAAATTGAGTGTTGAGCCTCAATTATTAGACATCAGGTAGTCATTTCCATTCCAGCTAGGAATTTACTCTTCGTTAAAAGAGTGTTCATAGATAGTAAAATACTAATTGGAGGCAAGAAATTTCCAGCAAACCTTATCATATTAGATATCTAAGATTTTGATGTTATTCTTAGAATGGATTGGTTATCCACACATCGTACGATGGTGGATTGTTTTAAAAAGGAGGTTAGGCTAAGTCGATTAGGGAAACCGAAGGTGATATTTCATGGATTAAAGAAAGTTCTTTCCTTTAGTATCGTCACTTCTATAGTAGCTAATAGAATGCTTCGTAAAGGATGCCAGGGATATCTAGTTTATATGAATGAATAGAATAATAATGAGATTCAACTTGGAGATATTCTCGTGGTCAAAAAGTTTCCCGATGTATTTCCAGAGGATCTTCAAAGATTACTCCCAAATCGAGTAATATAGTTTGAGATAGATATACCACCAAAAACCTATTCAATTACTCTATACATAATGGCTCTGGTAGAGTTAAAAGAATTGAAAGTGAAAATGGAGGAATTATTAGATAAGGGTTTTGTGAGACCTAGCACTTCTCTATAGGGGGCTTTAGTCTTATTCGTGAAAAAGAAGGATGTAAGTTAAAGGTTGTGTATCAACTACAGACAATTGAATAGAGTGATAGTTCGCAACAAATATCCACTCCTTAGGATTGATAATTTGTTCAATCAACTACAGGGATCCAAGGTATATTTAAAGATTGCTCTAAGATCAGCTTATCATCAGTTGAAAGTCCACAATGAAGATATCCTGAAAACTGCCTTTAGGACAAGGTACGGGCATTATGTATTTTTAGTTATGCCTTTTGGATTAACGAATGCACCAGTTGTTTTTATGGATTTGATAAATAGGGTGTTTCAATAGTAACTAGATAAGATTTTGATTGTGTTTATTGATGATATATTGATGTACTTAAGAAGTTAGGAAGATCATCTAGAACACCTTCAGATTGTACTACAAACCTTATGAGAGCACCAGTTATATACTAAGTTCAGTAAGTGTCATTCATTGCTTAACAAGGTTACTTTCTTGGGTCATGTCATCTCAGTTAAAGGACTTAGTATAGATCCCCAAAAAATTGAAGTTGTTATTAATTGGAAACCTCTTACCACTGTGACGGAAGTTTGGACTTTTCTTAGATTTGTAGGCTATTATAGGAAGTTCGTTGAAGGATTTCCATAATAGCAAGTCCACTAACAAAGTGTAAATAAAAAGAGGAGAAGTTTGAGTGGTTAGATGCTTGATAATGAAGTTTTGATGAATTGAAAGAAAGGCTAACAACAGGTCCTATACTTACATTGCCAATTGGGACTGATGGATTTTTAGCGTATAATGATGCCTCGAGATAGGGATTAGGGTGTGTACTTATGCAAAATGATAAGGCTATAGCCTATGCTTCTAAGCAATTGAAGAAGCATGAATCGAACTACCCTACCCATGATTTAGAATTGGCAGCAATAGTTTTTGCATTGAGAATTTGGAGGCATTTTTTGTATGGTGTTCCCTGTAGGATTTTTACTGATCACAACAGTCTGCAATATTTGTTTACTTAGAAGGAACTGAACATGATGCAGAGGCGGTGATTAAAGTTAATAAAAGATGATGATTGTAAGATAGAGTACCATCCCAAAAAAGCATATGTAGTGATAGATGCCTTAAGTAAGAGACCTGCTAGTTCGATAGCACAACTTAAGACAATATATCTTCCATTTCTAATAGAAATGAGGTCTCTAAGAGCGAAATTGGGTATGAAAAATTCAGCAACATTAATTGCTACCTTCCATGCTCATCCCATCTTAGTGAATCATATTAGAGAGGGGAAAAAAACAAGATCTGTAGTTGATGAAATTGAAGACTGAAGTTAAGACTGAGCAGAAAATAGATCTTACAGTCAAGGAAGATGGTACAGTGATGAGGGGGAAATGAATATATCTACCAAATATTGGAGACTTAAAGAGAGAGATCTTAGAGGAAGCTTACTCCTCAGGTTATGTTATGCATCCGGGTAGAACAAAAATGTACCACACTCTCAAAGAGCACTATTAGTAGAGAGGGATGACGAAGGAAATAATAGACTTTGTTTCTAAGTGTCTAACATGTCAACGGGAAAAAGAAGAACATCATAAGCCAATGGGATTAATGCAGCCCCTCCCTATCCCAGAATGGAAGTGAGAGAAGATTAATATGGATTTAATTTGTAGGACTTCCACGAAGTCAAAAGGGTCATGATGCTATATGGGTGAATGTGGATAGGTTAATAAAGTCTGCACATTTCCTTCCAATTAAAAATGATTATCCCTTAAATAAGTTAGCCCAACTTTATGTGGATGAAATAGTGAGACTCTATGGTACGCCAATTTCTACTGTCTCATATCGTAACCTAGGTTTACATCAAGATTTTGGCCCAGCTTACAAAAAGCCTTAGATAAACACCTGAAGTTTAGCACTACCTTTCACCCTCAGATGGATGGTCAATTAGAGAGAACTATTCAAACACTTGAGGATATGCTTAGATCCTATTTCATGGAGTTCAAGGGGAGTTAGGACACACACCTACCACTGATAGAGTTTGCCTACAATAATAGTTGTCAAGCCAACATTGGCATGGCCCCTTATAACGAGCACCGCGGAAGGATTAATGTCGATTAATGGTATTTTTGATGGGTGTTTTCGACCTTGAGGAATTAAGAATGATGAAAATTTTGAATTCACTAATCAAGAAAAATAAGGATATGCAAGTTTTGATTTCTACAACACCTCTTGAAACTTGTTCCAAGCAATCCCAATGATCAAAATAAAACTAAGAGAAATGAACAATCAACACGGTACAATTGGGAAAACAATTGATAAGTGAAAGATAGTTCAAAAGGTAACAAGAACAAGAGAATAATGTTTCTCCCTATTGAAGCCAACAACACTCAGCAATTCTGATATAAAAAGTTTAAAATTTTGACCTAAAGACACATATTTATACCTAGGTTAAA
>JANSVA010028839.1:0-14415 GCA_025504915.1 Erythroxylum reticulatum | reverse complement strand
TTCTTGCAAGTTTTTAGACTCTCTCTCCTTTCATGAAAGGGTGAACCGAAATTACCAAGTGAAAGAGTCTCATTTTTTATTCATCTTCTTCTAAGAAAATCTCCTCCAAACATTTCTTCTCCTTTCCCACCAAAGGATTTTGTTAACCTAATTGCCCTTGAAGAACAAGAGGTAAATCAAATTGGTTGAGGATACAACAACAAGGAGAAGATGGATTGCTAAAGGAAAAGATTCAAAATCAACATATTTGGATACAAGAAGAAGGGAGGATAGCGCAGCGAGGATTTAAAGCTGTGGCAAAAGAGTCAGCAATACTCTTCATCTTATTTATGTTTTTTATTATCCTTATACCATATCATGTATGGATTGTCATGATGATTTGGATTTGTTTCTTCTGTTGGAATAATGATTTCTTAAAAGTATTGAAATCTACCGTCTCTCCAAATATAGCATGCTTTCTTTTTCCGATCCAACCCAACTTTTATGAAGACCTTGAAGACAACTTCAATCATCTAAAGGGTCAAAAATGGGACCAGACAATAAGGTTAGACGACTTGGGAAACTTGTCATAACTTTCCCTAAAAACCTTGGATTATGGTGTTCTTTATAAGGTTTGAAAGAGGACTTCAAGATCTACAACTTTTATGAAGACCTTGAAGACGAATTCTATCATCTGAAGGGTCTAAATTGGAGCAGACGATAACATCAAATGAATAGTATACAAAAGGAGAAGTTTAGGTCACATAAATAGAAAGCAAACGAAATAGAAGGTAGACGAAGCCCAAGGGCAGATGAAGCAGAAAGTAGATAAAACAGAAAGCAGACGAAGCGAAAAGGGCAAACGAAATAGAAAGCAGATGAAGCAAACAAGCAGACGAAACATAAAGTAGACGAAGCGAAGAAGGCAGACGAAACAAAAAATAGACAAAGAAGACGAAGGCAGACGAAGCAAAGTAGATGAAACAAAGCAGATGAAACCAAAAGGGCAGACGAAATAGAGTCTTAAGACGAAGCAGAGTCAACTTAAGATGAAGCAAAGTCAACTTGAGACGATGCAACTCTTAAGACGAAGCTAAGTTAACTTAAGATGAAGCAATGTTAACTTAAGACGATGAGCCTCTTAAGACAAAGAGGAGTCAACTTAAGACGAAGCAAAGTCAACTTAAGATGATTCAACTCTTAAGACAAAGCGGAGTCAACTTAAAATGAAGAAAAGTCAACTTAAGGCGAAGCAAAGTCAATTTAAGACGATGCAACTCTTAAGATGAAGCGTCTTTACAGACGATACAATTCTATAGACGATGACATCATCTTAGATGATATGTCTCTATAGACAATACATCTTTACAAACGATGCATCTTTTAAGATGAATGACGTCATCATAGACAATATGATGTCATTATAGATGATACATCTGTATAGACGATGCATCTTTACAGACGATGCATCCCTACAGACATAATGATGTCATCACAGATGATGTGACGTCATCACAGATGAAGCATTTTTACAAATGATGCATCCTTACAGATGATGCATCTTTACAGATGATGCATTCCTATAGACGTAATGACGTCATCACTGGCGATTTGATGTCACCAAAGACGATGCGTCTTTACAGACGATACATCTTTATACTCCTAAGCATTTCCATTTCTAAGGACCATAACCTTGGATCTAGAGGTCCAAAAATTTCATACTATTTACTACTAGAAAGCTAAAAGAAAGACCTAAAACTTTCTAGAAGGCAACTTAGTCTAATTTGGCCCAGATCAATCTAGATTTTCCCTTTAAGTCATAACACAAATTTTACCCTATGGGAGACTTGAAATTTTGCACTTTGCAAACTTGAATGTCCTGAGCTTAACCATTCAGTTACCAAATTGACTTCATTAAACTCTTATATCTCAACTTATTTGTCTCTTCATGTCCAAATATATCTGATCAATCATAATTCCTGTTTTGCCTTTCCATGAATCTCACTTAAGCGTACGTGTGTATATATATATATATATATCCTTAATTTATGCACAAAGTCCATCTATTCAAGCTGATAATTATCTCAATATCATCCATACATAATTCATATTTCCTTAACCTCAAAAGAATATAATTTTTACAAATCTTTGATGTCATTCTAAGTCACATTACAATATCATCTCAAAGTCTCCATTTTACGATGATTCTTAAACAAATAAACTTAGTATACAACTATAATATTGTTAATTCCCAAAACTAACTCAAACTATAGATTAAGCAAATTTAGAGAATTTCCGTTAGGCTCTTGATCACTTGATCTCTTAGCTATCACCTGGAGATGGGGTAAAAAAGGGGAGAGCTTGAAAGCTTGTGGGTAACAGTTTATAAAAAAAAGAATAAGTAAAATCTTTGAACTTTTTCTTGTCATGGAAAACTTTCATTGAGTTCATAAAACAAGTTTCTTAGGCTTTCATCCAAAATCCACAATTTACAAAACATGAATGCATCAAACTTGCTATCATAACATGAGCATATAAGCACATCAGAATGGTTTAGGTAGGTTCAAAAACATGACGTACTACATATTTCCGTATAATGGTCCTGTGTAGTCGTAAACTTGAGTGAGTCCATGAAGGAGCTCCCTTCCATTAGCGGGCAGGCAGGAGAAGCCTATAGCTTCGTTAACGTGCACTTGATATTCTTGAGGAACTACCACAAACCCACATAACATATAATTCATGACTTGTTAACTTGTTGCCCAAAATGACACGTTTTGAAAACTTGCTTGTCATATACTTGGAAATATTTCTTGAAAACCATTCTTGAAAACTGATTCCATAAACATGTATCTTTTCAAAAAGCATTTGCAAAGTCTTTTCATCAAACATCAATATAATTCATGTAGCAACATATAACAATTTCACAAATCATTCAAGAATAATAGATGCAACACTTATGATGCAATTGAAATCGGTAAACTTCTTTAATTTAAAGAAAACAGTAGTGGCTTATTGACTCTATTATAAACATATAATCACCTTGATTTCCTTGCTTAGAGATTTGATCAACGTGCCTATTCTCTTTGCAACCAACTTGAGGTATCAAAGGTTCTTTCCTGCTGTATCTTTAATGTGTACTTCGTGAGATGATCTACTGAAATATGCCTCTTGTTCCTCTTGCCTTTCTTAATCCCTTACTTCTTTTGTCTTTCTTGATTTCCTTGATTCTTCACCAAGTGAAGAGATCCTTGGCTCAAATGGAAGCTCTTCTCTTCCTCTATCTTTTTCCCTTCTTGAACCACCTCAAACTCTCTCTTAAGAGCTAAGAAAATTGAAACCCTAGCTTGTTTTATCTTCTTTCTCTCTTTCATTCTTTTTGTGCTTCTCTCTCTTCTCTCTTTTCTCATCCATGAATTATCTTCTTCTCGAATGCACGAAAATCTTCTCCCCTTTTATAACCTTAATGATTGCACTATATCCATTTTACCCTTCCTTATATGTCTTATGTTCTTTATCCTTAATTGTCTTGCCAAAATTACCCTTGAACATACGTATAGCCTTAACACTTTAATTCAATCAACCTATATCATAAAATCTTTCCAACATCAACATAAGAATTTACTCCACAAACTTTCATAAAGATCTTATAATTGATGTAAATCATACTTATTCATAAAATAGAAATTTGGGGTCCAACAAATTTTATGGATTTTCATTCTTGATATACCCCTATAATACTAGACCACTGAAGGATTAAGTTATTTAGCTAGCATTATTAACAGGCCTTTATGTCCTGATCAAGTTGCTGCAAAAGTAAAAATTTTGCTAGAATAAGTGTGGTAAATGATCTAATCACAGATCTACCTAAGGAGATATCCATTATGAAATTTTATGACAACCTTAAACTCATTAAAGATAAAGTCAAGTTCACATATGCTTAGAAGCCCTCCTCTCTCAAACATATGAAAACATGTCAAAAAACTAGAAAAAATTTTAAAATAGGCAATTTTATGTAATTGATGGGTGAAGAGGAAGTTTAAGTACCTGTTGGAGTTACCGTTGAGGAAGTTCCCCTTTCAAAATCCTCTTTTGATAGATTTGTAACCATTAAAAGTTCCAATAATGACTCCATTTCTCCTTCATAATCTATGAATAATGTTAAAATCTAGATTATTGTCAATATTCCTAATGTAAAGGTAATGGTAATCTCAGTAAAGAACTTGTAATGGATGCTGTTATTGAGATTGAGTTTAAAACCGTGACCAGAAAAAGATCAAGTAAAAAGAAGAACTCATTTTGTTTTGCTCTATAAACGTCTATCTACTATTAGAATATTAATGAAATGAATTCCCCTAAAAAGAAGCAAACAATTAGAGATTTGGTTAAATAAGATAACTCCTATTTATGGGTATTCTAGAAACCAAATTAAAGAGAAACATCAGTAACCTCCTATCTTTTTTGCCTAATAGCTAGAGGTCTATTTCTAATCAAGATTGTCACCCTAATGGAAAGATTCTAGTAATCTAAAACAATGATAAGATAGAAATAATTAACTCCATCATCACTAACCAACTGATCCATATACAAATCATCTATAAGCACCTCAATAAGTTACTGGATATTTGTATCATATATGAACTCAATTATGGCTTTTAAAGACTCTCTTTAAAGAGTAAGTTGAAGGAGATATCTCGTGGTATCCATTCCCCTTGGCTCTTAATTGTTGACTTCAACTCCATAATAAACCTTGATGAAGCTGAAGGACATCATTTTAATATACTTATATATAAAGATCTTAAAAATTGCTTAGTTAATGTACAAGTTTTTGATTTACCTTGGGGGTAACTTCTTTACTTGGAACAATAAACACAATAGTGAAACTTTCTTAAGAAATAAGCTTGATAGAGTTCTATCAAATTTAACTTGTATGCAAGATTTTCCTAACTTTGCTATTAGCTCTCTTAATCCAAGTATATCTGATCATTCACCGATGATTGTTAAGTTCGATATGAGAAATGCTCCTACTAGATATCCTTTTCATATCAATAACTTCCTAACAGGTTTACTTGGATTTGAATATGCTATTAAAAAAGGTCTTATTTATCACTTTTATGTGACCAAGCAATACTAATATTCAATGAAAGTTAATGGCATTCAAGCTAAAGTTAAAGCCTTTCATAAGGCAAATGTAAATCATTTGGTAAACATTATGAAATCTACCCTAAAAAAAGCTCAAAATGGTTTATATCTTAATCCTACTTGCCAAGTGCTCCAAGATGGAGAAAAGATTTCCTTGAGAGACTACTTTTAAGCTGTAAACAAATATCTAAAATCAAGTGGTTGCAACTTAGAAAGTAATAGATCATTGGTTCAAACTTAAAGACAATTCATCTTTGAAGCTGACATTTACTTTCAAACTCTATCATGCTCTCGCTCACCTGCTTATTCCTCTATAAAGTTCATTGAAGAAATTGTTCAATAGAAGTTATCCATATTTGAAGTGGAAACTTTAGCCTCTCCTATCACTAGATCTAAGATTGAGAATGTTTTAAGATCTTTAGCTACCTACAAAGCTCCAGAGCCATATAGGTTCAACATATATTTCTTCACAAAAAATTGGTCTATCTTAAATAAAATAGTCTTTGATGTAGGTTTGGAGTTCTTTAACAATGGTAAACTTCTTAATGCCTTAAATAATACCTTTATCATATTAGTGTCTAAAAGGAAAGAGCACAATTCTTTAAAAGATTACAGACCTATCTCTTATTAGAACTCTATTAACAAAATCATTTATATAGTTGTTGTTAAAGGCTAAAGCCTATACTTCTTAGTCTTATTGATCTATTCAATATGCTTATATTCCCAAGAGGCAGATTAGTGATAATATTGCTTCTTGCTAAGGAGTTCTTTAAAAATTATACTAGGAAGAACAATTACAAGTATTGAGAACTTAAAATAGACTTTGAAAAAACATATGATATAGTTGACTATAACTTTATCCTTAATTTCCTAAAAGAATATGGCTTCCCTAAAATTTTTTACAAAATGGACCAATCATTGTATCTCTACTTTCTCTTCTAAAATCCTAGTGACTAAAGAACCTACAAAGCATATAAAAGCTGCTAGAGATATTAGACAAGGAGATCTAATTTCCCCATATTTATTCTCTCTTTTCTTTCAAGTTTTTTGAAGGTTACTTAAAAAAAGCCTACCAGGAAAGGAGTATTCAATTTCCACTCTATATGCAAAAATTTTGGTACTGGTAGTTTGAGCTTTTCTAATGACATCTTTATCTTCTCCAAAGCTAACATTTACTCTGTCACCTCCTTCATAAAGGCCTTTAAAGTTTTCAACAGAATGTCAGGTCTTGTTATCAATAAGTCCAACTTGTTTATCTTTGTGAGTGCCACTTAGTTAGCTGTTAGATTGTCACTGACCACTAGCTTCAAGCTATCCTATCTACCTGTCAAATATCTTAGGATTTTTTTCTCCTTTATTAAGCCTATTTTTTCAAACTTTAAGCCGTTTTTTAAAAAAAATTAAGAGACAAATTTATTACTGGGCTTCTAGATCACTTTCTCTTATAGGCATATGTCAACTAATCAAGTTTGTGCTCTCTTCTTCAAGAACATTTTGGGCACCTCACATTGTATTGTCCATAGCTATTATTAAGACAATAGAAAAGATCTCTTAAAGTTTCTTACAATCAACTAGCAATAGCAAAGCTATTAGCCAAAAGGTAAGTCGATCTAATGTTTGTTTACCTAGGAAGTATAAGGGTCTAGGTATTTTACCCATTAAAAGCCTCAATTCTATTATCTTAGCCAAAAGACTATAAAGTTTACTTTAAGATCAACAAGCTCTCTGGGTTTAATAGGTGCACACATATTTTATCAAACCTCAAAATATCTAGATTGTTAAGATCCTTATAAATGCTTCTTCCTATATAAAACATTTATTCAAGCTAAGATCGAAGACTCCTACAGATCTATTGCCAAAAATAGTAAAAATACTTCATTTGGTATGATTATTAGTCCCATTTTTCCCTCTTTGATTATATTATTGAAACTACTCCTTTAAAGGTAGTTATTTCATCTAATGCCTCAGTTACTGAAGCTCTGTTTATTAACAACCTAGCTAACACCATTCTAGCAACAACTTTTTCATAATTCCTTCTCAGCTTCACACTTAACAACTCAGTTGAAGATTCTATTTTATAGATTCACACTCTCACTGGTCACTTCACTAACAAATCTTATTAGTCCCATTTTAGAAACCCTTTTTTATTATACCATAGCACAAAATAGTTTGGCATAAGCACAATTCACCTAAATTTTCAATTATACATTGACAATCCATCAAAAGCAAGCTTCTAACCTCTAAAAAATTTAGAAGATATCCTCATTAACCCAATTGTTGCACTCTTTTTAAACTTTTTTATGAAAATATTAAGCAATTATTTTTCAATGCCGATACAACAATTATTTATGGTAAGCAATCCTAACCTTTGCAGCACCAACTGTTCTCCTGTCCTCTAGTCAAACATCATTGAATGGAATTACAATATTAAATGAGGTTTAAATGTGATCTATGTATTTTTAGATTGGTTTTTAGCTATTTAGTTTCTGACTTATGGGATGAAAGAAAAAAAAAAAAGGATCTTTACTAATAATTCCAATAGAAAAAAGTATTTTGTTAACAATTTGTAATCTTTGTTTACGAGCATAAGCATTCATTCAGTCCTTAATAGCTGAACATTTTGAGGATTAATCAGCTCTATCTTGCATCACTAAAGACTTATTAGAATTCTTGTTGTAATCTTTCTTACATGTTGTAATCTTTGAAGGATTTTGTATGCTTTTAAAAATCCTTTCTTCAAATTTTTATGGCATTAACATATTCATTAGTTTTTTTTAAATGTTTGGAATCATTTTACTTAAGAGTAATAAACAATAAGGGAAATTCTTCATCAGGAAGAAACTAGATAAGGTTTTCATAAAACAACTTTGGTGGATGACATTCCCTAGTTCTTTTACTCTTTTTTGAGCGCCATTATGCACTAATCATTCTCTAATTGAACTTTATAAATTTATTTCTTCTCCATCCTCTAATTCCCCTTTCAGACTTTTAATCTTCCTTTCCAAAAAGATGGGTTCTTAAAACTAGTTAAAGAGGCTTAAGAGATAGAGATTCCTAGTTGTAAAGCTTTCTAAGTCTTGAGGAAGTTTAAACTGGTAAAGGAAAAGATGAAAGTATTCCATAAGTTAGGAGTCCTTCCAGCAATATCTAAATTCCTAAGTGAAAAAGAAAGCCTAAAAAAAATCTAGGATGATTGTTAATAGGATCATAGTAACCAGATATCTAATAAAACCCTCAATACACGATAAGTATATAAATAATAACTTGTAGTATATAAGGTTATTGTTCCCACAATGATTATACAAGGTTAACAATTGTTAAAAATCATTGTACGATCTAATTCTAATTACTTTTGACTCACTCTCTCGATTTATTTTTAAGTTTATGCATGAACAATTATCACAACCATCTAAGTATGTATTGAAATCGACATTGAATAAAATCATAAAATAAATCTAGAATGATTCCTAACATGATTTTCGAGCTCTATACACATGTTTAACATTAAGGAAATCATATTACATATAAAGGATAACAAAAGAAATAAAATGTAAAAGAGAAAAACTTTTTGACTCCTTGATCTAGAATATTGGAATTTTTTGATGTTCTTCTTGATCTCCCACTTTTGATTCAGTTTGATGCAATGGTTGCTACCTTTTCTTTAGTGAGTTTCACGTTCTTAAATAGTGTGTTAAGGTCTTGGGGGTGTAAGTGGGGTTTTTCCACTTTGATCAATTCTAAAAATGCCTCGAAACCCTAAAATAGTTGAAAAAACTAGCACATGGAAAGTCTCAGCCACGATCATGACATAAGAGTCATGATTATGCTTTTAGGTTTATCATCTCTATCATGATCAAGCTCAATTGTGCACGATTGTGACACCTTCAAGCTTCTTCCATCTTCTTCATTCTTCAATTTCCTGTTTCCAAATACTCATAAACACATCAAACACCTCTTGAATAATAAAACTAAGATCTAATTCATGCTTTAAACCAAGCAAACACTTAGAATACATACAAACATTAATAATAACATAATTTTAAGCTTATACACATGAGAATCATCTAAGAAATACTTTTAAAAACACACTTAAACACCTTAAAACATGATATAATCTACACCTATCGACATCCTTGTACTTAAACCTTTGTTTGTCTTTAAGCAAAACTTAAAAAACAAACAACAAAACATATAAATAGATAAACATACAATCATGCAATAATACAATAATGATACAATGGCATCAAATCTTATGAAATTAACTTAGTCAAACACCAATCACTCAAAATGTGCCAACACAATAGCTTATTCCTTTTATGTTTAAGTTCTTTAAATTGAATAAACATGTCAATCAAAATATTAACATCCTATTGATACACCTATGTCATTTGTAAGCATGCATTTGTTATTATTGATCAATCAAAAGGGCAAACTATCATTAAATAACTTTTTATAAGAATTCTTGCTATTTTTAAAAGATCCATAGGTTTATTTATTATAACAATATTTTTTATTTTCTTTAACGATAGACCTAATCTTTTAATGCGGAGGCAAACACCTTGTCATGAATGTCCCCTGGTTGCTTAACTAGCTCACATTGTTTATTTAGCTTGGTTGGAGTGTCATTCTAGCCTTTTGATGTAAAGATAAACATTTTTTACGAATGCCCCTGGTTACTCAGCTATATCATAACTTTTAACTAACTACCAACTCTATTGTTAACCTAAATTTCTTAAAAGGGTCAGCAGATTAGTTATTTTATTTATTATTTTTTTGCATACTTTTTTTTAATTTCTTAGCCTACTTTATTTCTTCTTAGTTAATCATTATCATAAAGGGGTACTAATAATGCCAACTAATTCAATTGACTATAATTATAAATGTTTACAAACAATAGTTATATAGGTGTCATATCCTAATTAACATGCATATTCATCCCAAAGATACTTAAAAACATAAAATTCATAAGTTACTATGCCTTTACAATTCAATGAACATGTTCAAAGCTAACCTGATTCTATTCAATTATTGTCATTAACACTCAGACAACATCATGCATAAAATATTCATACTATGTCAACCTAATAAAAAACTATACAATTGTAAAATTCACACACAATTGACATATAGAAATGCAAATTTTATACACATATAATATGCAATTACATATACATCCCCAAACTTGAGCAACACATTGTCATCAATGTGGAAAACGAAACAATATAATAAAGATAAATAATAACAAAGAAAAAGTTTGAGTAAGAATACTTAGAGTTATTCAACAGTAATGGTGCGAGCGATGGAATTGGAGGAACTCTATGCCATAAAATTTCAACAACTCACTCCCTATAAAAAAATCATAAAAATAAAATAACAAAGTAACAAAAAATAAACTAAATAAAATAAAATAAAGTAAAATAAAATAAAACAAAATAAAATAATAAAAATATCCTAATTCTTGGGTTTCTTCCCAAATAATGCCTCTTTCACATCATTAGCTTGACTTGCTCTTCTTGTTTATACTCAACTTGCGTCTATTATGAGTGGTTTACATCCACCCGTTCCACCCAATTTCAATTTTGGAACCTATAAATAAGCTACATGTTGTAATATAATAAGAAGGACAAAATTGATAAAATTAAGAAAACCAAGTAAGTTTAGTAATGTCCTTTTTAGTAAAAAATTGACAATAAAATAGGAAACAATAAAACTCCCTAAATCATCTGTTGAATCCAGTAGTTTGTCCTGTAAGAAGGTGAATCGTCCTTCTTCTTCCTTAGTCACCCTCATTCTTTGTTCTTCATTTGCTTCTTGAATAGAGAGTTCCTTATATTCTTCTACCTTTATGTCCTCTCTCATTTGTTCCTTTTTCTCTTGCTTTAAATATTCTACTATATCAATTCTTATGAATGAGCTTCCCTCTTTCTGATTCTTTCATACCTTATTGATATTGAATTTCACTTATTCATCACCAATCTGAAGGATGAGATTGCCTTCATTGACATCAACCAAAGCTCTAATAGTGCTAAAAAAATTCCTACTAAGAATTAGTAGATAGTTTCGATCCTTTTCAATGTCTATCATGATGAAATCCACAGGAATGATAAAATTGTCTACTTTTATAAGCACATCCTCCACCACACCAAATGGTTTCTTTATTGAATGATCCACCAACTGAATAAGGATACAAGTTAGCTTCACATCTCGTAGCCCCATTTTTCTAAAAATTGACAAAGGAATAAGATTAATACTTACACCTAATTCACATAAGCATTTAGAAAATTCTAAATTACTAACAACATAGGGTATATAGTAAAACTCCTTAGATCTATCAACTATGAGGGCATATGGTTGGCAATTAAGAAGGTGCAACTTTCGATCATGGAGATCATTTGATTATCATCCCAAGTCCATTACTTAATAATGTCTTTGAAAAACCTTGTATACATGGGTATGCTCTTCAAAGCTTCTACAAAGGGTAAGGTAATGCGCAATTTCTTTAGCTTTTCTACAAACTTTGCAAATTGTATATCCAATTACTTCTTTTGAAGTCTTTGTGGGAATGGTATTTTGGATATGGAGGAGGAGGAATGTATGGAGGCTCCTCATTATTTTTCTTATCCTTTTTCTTCTTTTCTGGGTCTTGTAAGTGGGATTTTTCTTATTTTTTTTATTGGTGCTTCTATCTCTTTCCTACTCCTAAGTATGATAAACTTAAATTTCTCCATTGTATGTACTTCTATATTGCTTGAAAGCGTTTCCATACTTCTCGTAAAAAATATGTTAGCTAACTGGCCCACCTGAACCTCTAGATTGTGAATGGAAGAGGTATGATTCTTTGCTACTTGCTTGAATTTCCCTTTCACACTCGTAAGGTTGTCCATTAATTCACCCATATTTGAATTTTATGAATTTGACTCATCTTGCTCAGATCTTGGTGGAGTTTGATTTCTTAATTAAGTTCCTATATTTTTATACCAAAAGAAATTCAGGTGGTCCTATCACCCACTATTATACAAATTTGAATAAGGATTGTTACCTTCCTAACCATATTGTGCTCCCATGAAGTTAGTTTACTACACGTTGTTATTTTTCACCATAAAGCAATTAGTTGTGATATGTATCTTTTATCCATATAGCTCACATATATGCCGCATTGCTTTGAGTGGAGAGAAAGAGGTGGTTATCAGGTTGATCAATTATAGGTTTAGGTTAATGATCTTAGCCTGCAATACTATCACTGAATCTACAACAATCATTCTTTTTAGATCTAAAAAAGTTGGTTGCTGTCTAGTTCATTTCAATGTCTAAAGACAACTCTTATTCACTATCTCTTCTAATATATGATGTGTCATTTGCATTAGTGGTTGTGTAATTCCTTGATGATAGGCATTGAACCTGGTCTCATAAAGTCCATAAGGGTCCTTTGTTCTTTGTGATGTATTTCCTCTACCAATGTTCTTTCTATCTCTTCTTGGTGTTTAACTCTTCATATTTCTCATTCTTGCCTTGTGATATCCAGATTGATGTGTCTTCTACTTTATGTCCAAATTTTCTTCATTTTTCTATTTAATTTCTTCGGATTGGGTACCTTAATCACACAAGAAAGGATAAAAATTTCTTAAATAAAAGGAATTCAAACTATTCTAATGCTAAAATCCCCAAAAATGGTACCAAAACTTAGTCCCCTATAACGGTGCTAAAAAACTTGTTGAGCCAGTTTATTATCTAATAAAATCCTCAATACACTGTAAGTATACGAATTATATCTTGTAGTATATAAGGTTATCGTTCCCGTGAGGATTATGAAAGGTTAACAATTTGAACCTAACTTTGGTATAAGATATTTAGAATGTGATTTGAATAAAAATAAATAACTGAAATTGAAACAAATAATAAAAAAGAAAATAATTTAAATAATAAGTGAGCTGCCAATTAAATTTAGGGTTTTGATCCAGATTGAATTCTTAGGACTTATTACTTCCTTATTTTGTTTCCTTTACTATTTTTTATTAAATTATGTGTTTGATCCTAGATTTCCTAAGGTATTAATTACTCTCCCCCAATATCTAATCAATTAACCCTATCAGAATTGGAAAATTCTAGATTTGCAACCTCTTGATTTAAAAACTTTCCCCAATACTTTCAATTAGATTTGGAGCTATCTATTGGATAATCAATTTATGATATAAGATCTCTCATTGAATAATTGCTAATTTGATACTTATGAGTTTATTAAATTGTTAACTCTCGTTGTATAATCTAACACTAATTACTTTTGACTCACTTTATCAATTTATTGTCAAGTTTATGCATTAACAATTATCATAAACATCTAATTATACATTGAAATCAACAATGAATAAAGTCATAAAATAAATCTAGAATAATTCCTAATCTAAGTTTAGAACTCATAGACATGTTTAACATCAAGGGAATCAGATTACACATAAAGGATAATGAAGGAAACAAAAAGGAAAAACAAAAAACTATTTAATGCCTTGATTTGGAATCCTGGAATTTTTTGAGTTCTTCTTGATTTCCCACTTTTGATTCACTTTGATGTAATGGCTACTATATTTTTTGGTGAGTTTCATGTTTTTAAATAGTGTATTAGGGTCCTAGGAGTGTAAATAGGTTTTCTCCACTTTAATTGATTACAAAAATGCACCAAAACCTTAAAACAAATGAAAAACCTTATGTTTGGAAACTCTCTGTCATAATTATGACATGGGAATCATGATCGTGCTTCTAGATTTATCCTCTATATTATGATCTTGCTCAATTATGCACAATCATAACACCTTCAAGCTTCCTCCATCTTCCTCATTCTTTAATTTTTTGATTCCAACACTTACAAACACATCAAACACCTTTTGAATTATAAAAGTAAGATCCAATTCTTGCTCTAAACCAATCATACACTTAAAATATATACAAACATTAAGAATAACATAATTCTAATACTATAAAAATGATAATATTCTAAGAAGTACTTAAAAACACACTTAAAAATTTTAAAAACATGATATAATCTACACCTATCAAGAGGCTTAGAAGATAGAGATTCCTAGTTGTAAAGCTTTCTAGCTCACGAGGAAGTTAAAATTTGTTAAGGAAAATATGAAAGCATTCTATAAGTTAGGAGGCCCTCCAGCAACATCTAGATTGCTAAGTGCAAAAGAAAGCCTAACAAAAGTAATAGGCTAGATTAAAGCCTACATATGCACCACTACTTACAACGTACTAATTAATGGTAATCCAAGCAAGATATTCAAAAGGTATAAAGGAATAAGT